>CM042252.1:54461373-54471373 GCA_023566225.1 Romanogobio albipinnatus | reverse complement strand
ACACACTGATACACACACACTGATACACACACACTGATACACACACACTGATACACATACACTGATACACACACACTGATACACATACACTGATACACACACACTGATACACACACACTGATACACACACACTGATACACACACACTGATACACATACACTGATACACACACACTGATACACACACACTGATACACATACACTGATACACACACACTGATACACATACACTGATACACACACACTGATACACACACACTGATACACACACACTGATACACACACACTGATACACACACACTGATACACACACACTGATACACACACACTGATACACACACACTGATACACACACACTGATACACACACACTGATACACACACACTGATACACATACACTGATACACACACACTGATACACACACACTGATACACATACACTGATACACACACACTGATACACATACACTGATACACACACACTGATACACACACACTGATACACACACACTGATACACACACACTGATACACACACACTGATACACATACACTGATACACACACAGATACACACACTGATACACACTGATACACACACTGATACACACACACACACACACACACACATGTCTGGTTCACTATCTTTGTGGGGATTTTCCATAGACGTAATGGTTTTTATACCGTACCTACTGTACATTTATCCCCCGACACTGGCCCTGCCCCTAAACCTGCCCATCACAGGAGACTTTCTCACACATTGTGGGGTGATCTCAGGTTTTACTATCCTTGTGGGGACATTTGTTCCCCACAATGTAATATAAACAAACACACTGATACACACACACTGATACACACACACTGATACACACACACTGATACACACACACTGATACACACACACTGATACACACACACTGATACACACACACTGATACACACACACTGATACACACACACTGATACACACACACTGATACACACACACTGATACACACACACTGATACACACACACTGATACACACACACTGATACACACACACTGATACACACACACTGATACACACACACTGATACACACACACTGATACACATACACTGATACACACACACTGATACACATACACTGATACACACACACTGATACACACACACTGATACACACACTGATACACACACAGATACACACACTGATACACACTGATACACACACTGATACACACACACACACTGATACACACACAGATACACACACTGATACACACTGATACACACACTGATACACACTGATATACACACAGATACACACACAGATACACACACTGATACACACTGATACACACACTGATACACACACACACACTGATACACACACAGATACACACACTGATACACACACTGACACACACACACACACACACACTGATACACAGTGATACACACACACACACACACTGATACACACACAGATACACACACTGATACACACTGATACACACACACACACACACACACACACTGATACACACACAGATACACACACTGATACACACACTGATACACACACACACACACACACACACACACACACACACACTGATACACACACAGATACACACACTGATACACACACTGATACACACACACACTGATACACACTGATACACACACAGATACACACACTGATACACACTGATACACACACTGATACACACACACACACACACACTGATACACACACTGATACACACACACACACACACACACACACACACACACACACACACACACACACACACACACACTGATACACACACTGATACACACACACACACACACACACACTGATACACACACTGATACACACACACACACACACACACACACACACACACACTGATACACACACACACACACACACACACACACACACACACTGATACACACACTGATACACACACACACTGATACACACACACACTGATACACACACACACACACTGATACACACACTGATACACACACACACACACACTGATACACACAGAGATACACACACTGATACACACACACACACACACACACTGATACACACACACACTGATAAACACACAGATACACACACTGATACACACTGATACACACACACACTGATACACACTGATACACACACTGATACACACACTGATACACACACACACACACACTGATACACACACAGATACACACACTGATACACACACTGATACACACACACACTGATACACAGTGATACACACACACACACACACACACACACACACACACACACGCACACTGATACACACACAGATACACACACTGATACACACTGATACACACACTGATACACACACACACACACACACACACACACACACACTGATACACACACAGATACACACACTGATACACACACTGATACACACACACACACACACACTGATACACACACAGATACACACACTGATACACACTGATACACACACTGATACACACACACACACACACACACACACACTGATACACACACAGATACACACACTGATACACACTGATACACACACTGATACACACACACACTGATACACACACAGATACACACACTGATACACACAGTGATACACACACACACACACACTGATACACACACAGATACACACACTGATACACACTGATACACACACTGATACACACACACACACTGATACACACACTGATACACACACTGATACACACACACACACTGATACACAGTGATACACACACACACACACACTGATACACACACAGATACACACACTGATACACACTGATACACACACTGATACACACTGATACACACACTGATACACACACAGATACACACACTGATACACACTGATACACACACTGATACACACACACACACTGATACACACACAGATACACACACTGATACACACTGATACACACACTGATACACACTGATATACACACAGATACACACACAGATACACACACTGATACACACTGATACACACACTGATACACACACACACACTGATACACACACAGATACACACACTGATACACACACTGACACACACACACACACACTGATACACAGTGATACACACACACACACACACTGATACACACACAGATACACACACTGATACACACTGATACACACACACACACACACACACACACATGTCTGGTTCACTATCTTTGTGGGGATTTTCCATAAACGTAATGGTTTTTATACCGTACCTACTGTACATTTATCCCCCGACACTGGCCCTGCCCCTAAACCTGCCCATCACAGGAGACTTTCTCACACATTGTGGGGTGATCTCAGGTTTTACTATCCTTGTGGGGACATTTGTTCCCCACAATGTAATATAAACAAACACACTGATACACACACACTGATACACACACACTGATACACACACACTGATACACATACACTGATACACACACACTGATACACACACACTGATACACACACACTGATACACACACACTGATACACACACACTGATACACACACACTGATACACACACACTGATACACACACACTGATACACACACACTGATACACACACACTGATACACACACACTGATACACACACACTGATACACACACACTGATACACATACACTGATACACACACACTGATACACATACACTGATACACACACACTGATACACACACACTGATACACATACACTGATACACACACACTGATACACACACACTGATACACACACACTGATACACACACACTGATACACACACACTGATACACACACACTGATACACACACACTGACACACACACACTGATACACACACACTGATACACATACACTGATACACACACACTGATACACACACACTGATACACATACACTGATACACACACACTGATACACACACACTGATACACACACACTGATACACATACACTGATACACACACACTGATACACACACACTGATACACACACACTGATACACACACACTGATACACACACACTGATACACACACACTTCGCCTTACAGCTCAGCTCTTTCTTCACCATGACAGACGGTACATGGACCGCATTACTGCAGAAGCTGCACCGATCCGTCTGTCAATCTCCCGTTCCATCCTCCCCTCACTCGAGAACCAGACCCCGAGATACCAGAACTCCTCCTGGGGCAGGAACTCTCCACCGACCTGAAGTGGGCAAGCCACCCTTTTCCGACTGAGGACCATGGCCTCGGACTCGCTTCACACTCTGCTGCAATCCGGCCCAGTGCGCGCTGAAGGTCCTGGTCTGAGCAGGCCAACACGACAGCGCCATCCGCAAAGCGCAGAGACGAAATCACGGGGTCCCCAAACCGGACGCTCTCCGGCCCCTGGCTGCGCCTAGAAATCTGTAAAATAAAAATTAAAAATTATGAACAGAACCGGTGACAAAGGGCAGCCCTTCTGGAGTCCAACATGCACCGGGAACAGGTCTGACTGCAATGCGGACCAAGCTCTTGCTCCGGTCGTACAGGGGCCGAACAGCCCTAAGCAGGGACCCCGGACCCCATCCTCCCAGAGCACCCTCCACAGGACGAGGAACACAGTCGAATGCCTTCTCCAAATCCACAAAACACATGTGGACTGGTTGGGCAAACTCACATGAACTAGAATATATTTAGTTTTATTAAAAATAGTTGTATTTATTTATTATTATTTTGTTTTATAGCCATAGTTAATTTTTGTGTGTGTGGTTTCCTAGCACTCCGCTGACACAGGATGTGGAATAGTGTTTTGTCAGTTCATACAAAAAATTAATCAATTAATCAAAAAAATAATCGGCAAACTGATCGGTTATCAGAATAGTCGTTCGCTGCAGCCCTAATTGAAACCGTTGGTTGCCATTGAAGTCCATTATGTGGAGAAAACCCCTGGAATGTGTTCCATGTCTGCATGTGAAGTGTCCACGTGCCTTAAAGAGATCAGGAGATCAAACGGAGCCTGAGGGACCCGTGTCTCTCTCAGGGGTCTGAGGACCGGCGGTCTGGCGCCCTCTATGTGCTCCGAGCGCCACTAAACATCATTACAGCTCGTGTTCAGTGTGTGAGAGCCGCATTATCCTGGAGAATAAAACACGTCTTATCGCCAGCTCGTCGATTCTCCCTCTGCGCTGATGACTGATAAGATAACGGCACATATCACAGGCTCCATCGCCGCTGAGGCTCACGGCCCCTACTGGCGTCACAATGGCTAACCGGGGCCGAATCCGCCATACGGCCCCTCATCCGCCCTCATTTGAGGCTCTGTCTGTCTGTCTGTCTCTGCTGGCCATAAACGTGGCAGAAGGTGTGTGTGATTAGCGCAGACAGACTCATGTTGCCATAGGAGTTTGGAGAATGAGCCCCGAGTGTGTGTGTGTGTTAGGAAGGCATTATGAGCGCTAATGTCCCTGTGGACGTCTAATGAGGATCATATCATGTCACCTTGACTCGTGTGAGTGTGTGTGTTTAGGACAAAGGCTGCTTTGGTAAAAGGTTGCATTATAAAGGCATTAGGTGTGTGTTCTCAGGGTCAGAGAGACTCTTCGCGAACGCTCGATTATCTGCGCTGATAGCAGACGGGCGCAGCTCAGAGATACGGCGGACTCACTCACAACACTTCTGCCTTTCACACTCACACACACATCCTCGCGTGCCGTAGTTCAGAGATCCGCAGAGAGCAGTTCTGTTTCTATAATTATTCTTAAAGAGGTGCGAATGAATGTTGTGTCAGACATTGGAAACCGAACACATATGTTCTGTTCTCAGAGCTGCTCCTGGGAGGATTTTAGCTTATAAACTAATGACGGGTAGGGTTATTGGCAGCCTGTGAAAGAACAACATCGTTTACACACTAAACCACAGATACACCCCCTTATTCAAACGTCTCGATTACCTATTTTGTCAAATGTGAATACTGAGTGATCATCGGTGACAAATGGTTTGGCTCAAGTAACAGAACGAGCCAAGTCTTTGATTTCATTTCAAGTAAAATGTCAAGTTTTACTTCATATAAAAGGAGCCTCGCAAATGTTACATTTACAGTGAGGAAAATAAGTATTTGAACACCTGAGAAAATCAATGTTAATATTTGGTACAGTAGCCTTTGTTTGCGATTACAGAGGTCAAAGGTCTCCTGTAGTTGTTCAGCAGGTTTGCACTGCAGGAGGGATTTTGGCCCACTCCTCCACACAGATCTTCTCTAGATCAGTCAGGTTTCTGGCCTGTCACTGAGAAACACGGAGTTTGAGCTCCTCCAAAGATTCTCTATTGGGTTTAGGTCTGGAGACTGGCTAGGCCACGCCAGAACCTTGATATGCTTCTTACAGAGCCACTCCTGGTTATCCTGGCTGTGTGCTTCGGGTCATTGTCATGTTGGAAGACCCAGCCTCGACCCATCTTCAATGCTCTAACTGAGGGAAGGAGGTTGTTCCCCAAAATCTGGCAATACATGGCCCCGGTCATCCTCTCCTTAATACAGTGCAGTCGCCCTGTCCCATGTGCAGAAAAACACCCCCAAAGCATGATGCTACCCCCCCCCCCCCATGCTTCACAGTAGGGATGGTGTTCTTGGGATGGTACTCATCATTCTTCTTCCTCCAAACACGTTTAGTGGAATTATAAGCAAAAAGTTCTATTTGGGTCTCATCTGACCACATGACTTTCTCCCATGACTCCTCTGGATCATCCAAATGGTCATTGGCAAACTTAAGACGGGCCTTGACATGTGCTGGTTTAAGCAGGGGAACCTTCCGTGCCATGCATGATTTCAAACCATGACGTCTTAGTGTATTACCAACAGTAACCTTGGAAACGGTGGTCCCAGCTCTTTTCAGGTCATTGACCAGCTCCTCCCGTGTAGTTCTGGGCTGATTTCTCACCTTTCTTAGGATCATTGAGACGCCACGAGGTGAGATCTTGCATGGAGCCCCAGTCCGAGGGAGATTGACAGTCATGTTTAGCTTCTTCCATTTTCTAATGATTGCTCCAACAGTGGAGCTTTTTTCACCAAGCTGCTTGGCAATTTCCCCGGAGCCCTTTCCAGCCTTGTGGAGTTGTACAATTTTGTCTCTAGTGTCTTTGGACAGCTCTTTGGTCTTGGCCATGTTAGTAGTTGGATTCTTACTGATTGTATGGGGTGGACAGGTGTCTTTATGCAGCTAACGGCCTCAAACAGGGGCATCTAATTTAGGATAATAAATGGAGTGGAGGTGGACATTTTAAAGGCAGACTAACAGGTCTTTGAGGGTCAGAATTCTAGCTGATAGACAGGTGTTCAAATACTTATTTGCAGCTGTATCATACAAATAAATAGTTAATAAAATCATATATTGTGATTTCTGGATTTTTTTTTTTAGATTATGTCTCTCACAGTGGACATGCACCTACGATGACAATTTCAGACCCTCCATGATTTCCAAGTGGGAGAACTTGCAGAATAGCAGGTGTTCAAATACTTATTTTCCTCACTGTATTTCAAAGCACATCATATTCCGCTGGCGAATGGAAGGACTGAGAGGCTGGAGCACAGACAGGACAGACAGTGCTTGTGTGAGACGATGGGTTAATGAGCACTAATTAGTTAACACCAGCCCGTGTCTGCGCTGCTATTTCAGGCCCTCAGAGAGAATGTTCTAGTATGCAGCAGGGATTCACATGTCTGAAACCTTCAGATACACGCTACACGTGTCCTTCAGCATTACACCTTCATCATCATCATCATTTATAGCTCAATACATGACAACACAAATAAACCGTACTCCTATTTGCTCCCGTATGAGAGCACATGCTCACACACACACATCATTTCCTGCGCTGTGTGTGTTTGTGTAGCTGCTGCATTCATTCCACTCATGCTCTGTGATTACCTAGTCTGATCCCTAAATCAGAGCCCAAACACACTCTCTCACACACACACACTATCGTGCAGACACACACACACACACACACACACACACACACACACACACACACACACACACACACACACACACACACACACACACACACACACAAAACAGTGACGCATCCATTATGGACACTATAACTTGCACATATAATATGATCAAATACAAATAAATAAAATCCTCCTGTAAAAGTGTTGAAGTAACTGATATTAAATCTACCAAAACAATCGGCCCCACTTTATATTAGTGGCCTTAACTACAATGTACTTACTGTGTTCAAATTGTATTGCAAAACACCTTTGCTGATATTGAGGTGCAATACGGGTAAAGTTAGGGACAGGTGTGGTGGTGTGGTTAGTACATAGTAGTTAAGGACAACTAATATAAAGTGGGTCCAAAAAATCTAAAATTCAAGTCAGTTGAATGATGGACAACTAAAATAGTCGAGTTATGTAAGATTGAGCACAACAACAGAACAACAGAAACACCAGCAGAACAACAGAAACACCAGCAGAACAACAGGAACACCAGCAGAACAACAGAAACACCAGCAGAACAACAGAAACACCAGCAGAACAACAGAAACACCTGCAGAACAACCGAAACACCAGCAGAACAACAGAAACACCAGCAGAACAACAGAAACACCTGCAGAACAACAGAAACACCAGCAGAACAACAGAAACACCAGCGGAACAACAGAAACACCAGCGGAACAACAGAAACACCAGCAGAACAACAGAAACACCAGCAGAACAACAGGAACACCAGCAGAACAACAGAAACACCAGCAGAACAACAGAAACACCAGCAGAACAACAGAAACACCAGCAGAACAACAGAAACACCAGCAGAACAACAGAAACACCTGCAGAACAACAGAAACACCAGCAGAACAACAGAAACACCAGCAGAACAACAGAAACACCAGCAGAACAACAGAAACACCAGCAGAACAACAGAAACACCAGCAGAACAACAGGAACACCTGCAGAACAACAGAAACACCAGCAGAACAACAGAAACACCAGCAGAACAACAGAAACACCAGCAGAACAACAGAAACACCTGCAGAACAACAGAAACACCAGCAGAACAACAGAAACACCAGCAGAACAACAGAAACACCAGCAGAACAACAGAAACACCAGCAGAACAACAGAAACACCTGCAGAACAACAGAAACACCAGCAGAACAACAGGAACACCTGCAGAACAACAGAAACACCAGCAGAACAACAGAAACACCTGCAGAACAACAGAAACACCTGCAGAACAACAGAAACACCAGCAGAACAACAGAAACACCTGCAGAACAACAGAAACACCTGCAGAACAACAGAAGCACCTGCAGAACAACAGAAACACCAGCAGAACAACAGAAACACCTGCAGAACAACAGAAACACCTGCAGAACAACAGAAACACCAGCAGAACAACAGAAACACCAGCAAAACAACAGAAACACCTGCAGAACAACAGAAACACCTGCAGAACAACAGGAACACCAGCAGAACAACAGAAACACCTGCAGAACAACAGAAACACCAGCAGAACAACAGAAACACCAGCAGAACAACAGGAACACCAGCAGAACAACAGAAACACCAGCAGAACAACAGAAACACCAGCAGAACAACAGAAACACCAGCAGAACAACAGAAACACCTGCAGAACAACAGAAACACCAGCAGAACAACAGAAACACCTGCAGAACAACAGAAACACCTGCAGAACAACAGGAACACCAGCGGAACAACAGAAACACCTGCAGAACAACAGAAACACCAGCAGAACAACAGAAACACCAGCGGAACAACAGAAACACCAGCGGAACAACAGAAACACCAGCGGAACAACAGAAACACCAGCGGAACAACAGAAACACCAGCGGAACAACAGGAACACCAGCGGAACAACAGAAACACCTGCAGAACAACAGAAACACCTGCAGAACAACAGAAACACCAGCAGAACAACAGGAACACCTGCAGAACAACAGGAACACCAGCGGAACAACAGAAACACCTGCAGA
>CM042252.1:54453904-54461173 GCA_023566225.1 Romanogobio albipinnatus | reverse complement strand
CCAGCAGAACAACAGAAACACCAGCAGAACAACAGAAACACCAGCAGAACAACAGAAACACCAGCAGAACAACAGAAACACCAGCAGAACAACAGAAACACCAGCAGAACAACAGAAACACCAGCAGAACAACAGAAACACCAGCAGAACAACAGAACACCAGCAGAACAACAGAAACACCAGCAGAACAACAGAACACCAGCAGAACAACAGAACACCAGCAGAACAACAGAACACCAGCAGAACAACAGGAACACCAGCAGAACAACAGAAACACCAGCAGAACAACAGAAACACCAGCAGAACAACAGAAACACCAGCAGAACAACAGAAACACCAGCAGAACAACAGAACACCAGCAGAACAACAGAAACACCAGCAGAACAACAGAAACACCAGCAGAACAACAGGAACACCAGCAGAACAACAGAAACACCAGCAGAACAACAGAAACACCAGCAGAACAACAGAACACCAGCAGAACAACAGGAACACCAGCAGAACAACAGGAACACCAGCAGAACAACAGAAACACCAGCAGAACAACAGAAACACCAGCAGAACAACAGGAACACCAGCAGAACAACAGAAACACCAGCAGAACAACAGAACACCAGCAGAACAACAGAAACACCAGCAGAACAACAGAAACACCAGCAGAACAACAGAAACACCAGCAGAACAACAGAAACACCAGCAGAACAACAGAACACCAGCAGAACAACAGGAACACCAGCAGAACAACAGGAACACCAGCAGAACAACAGAACACCAGCAGAACAACAGAACACCAGCAGAACAACAGGAACACCAGCAGAACAACAGGAACACCAGCAGAACAACAGAAACACCTGCAGAACAACAGAAACACCAGCAGAACAACAGAAACACCAGCAGAACAACAGGAACACCAGCAGAACAACAGAAACACCAGCAGAACAACAGAAACACCAGCAGAACAACAGGAACACCAGCAGAACAACAGGAACACCAGCAGAACAACAGGAACACCAGCAGAACAACAGAAACACCTGCAGAACAACAGAAACACCAGCAGAACAACAGAAACACCAGCAGAACAACAGGAACACCAGCAGAACAACAGAAACACCTGCAGAACAACAGAAACACCAGCAGAACAACAGAAACACCAGCAGAACAACAGAACACCAGCAGAACAACAGAAACACCAGCAGAACAACAGGAACACCAGCAGAACAACAGAAACACCAGCAGAACAACAGGAACACCAGCAGAACAACAGAAACACCAGCAGAACAACAGAAACACCAGCAGAACAACAGAAACACCAGCAGAACAACAGAACACCAGCAGAACAACAGGAACACCAGCAGAACAACAGAAACACCTGCAGAACAACAGAAACACCAGCAGAACAACAGAACACCTGCAGAACAACAGAAACACCAGCAGAACAACAGAAACACCAGCAGAACAACAGAAACACCAGCAGAACAACAGAAACACCAGCAGAACAACAGGAACACCAGCAGAACAACAGGAACACCAGCAGAACAACAGAACACCAGCAGAACAACAGAAACACCAGCAGAACAACAGAAACACCAGCAGAACAACAGAAACACCAGCAGAACAACAGAAACACCAGCAGAACAACAGAAACACCAGCAGAACAACAGGAACACCAGCAGAACAACAGAAACACCAGCAGAACAACAGAACACCAGCAGAACAACAGAAACACCAGCAGAACAACAGAAACACCAGCAGAACAACAGAAACACCAGCAGAACAACAGAAACACCAGCAGAACAACAGAAACACCTGCAGAACAACAGAAACACCAGCAGAACAACAGAAACACCAGCAGAACAACAGGAAACACCAGCAGAACAACAGAAACACCAGCAGAACAACAGAAACACCAGCAGAACAACAGAAACACCAGCAGAACAACAGAAACACCAGCAGAACAACAGAAACACCAGCAGAACAACAGAACACCAGCAGAACAACAGAAACACCAGCAGAACAACAGAAACACCAGCAGAACAACAGGAACACCAGCAGAACAACAGAACACCAGCAGAACAACAGAAACACCAGCAGAACAACAGAAACACCAGCAGAACAACAGAAACACCAGCAGAACAACAGGAACACCAGCAGAACAACAGGAACACCAGCAGAACAACAGAAACACCAGCAGAACAACAGAAACACCAGCAGAACAACAGGAACACCAGCAGAACAACAGGAACACCAGCAGAACAACAGAAACACCTGCAGAACAACAGAAACACCAGCAGAACAACAGAAACACCTGCAGAACAACAGAAACACCTGCAGAACAACAGAAACACCAGCAGAACAACAGAAACACCAGCAGAACAACAGGAACACCAGCAGAACAACAGAAACACCAGCAGAACAACAGAACACCAGCAGAACAACAGAACACCAGCAGAACAACAGAAACACCAGCAGAACAACAGAAACACCAGCAGAACAACAGAACACCAGCAGAACAACAGAAACACCAGCAGAACAACAGGAACACCAGCAGAACAACAGAAACACCAGCAGAACAACAGGAACACCAGCAGAACAACAGAAACACCAGCAGAACAACAGAACACCAGCAGAACAACAGGAACACCAGCAGAACAGAACACCAGCAGAACAACAGAAACACCAGCAGAACAACAGAAACACCAGCAGAACAACAGAAACACCAGCAGAACAACAGGAACACCAGCAGAACAACAGAAACACCAGCAGAACAACAGAAACACCAGCAGAACAACAGGAAACACCAGCAGAACAACAGAAACACCAGCAGAACAACAGAAACACCAGCAGAACAACAGAAACACCAGAACAACAGAAACACCTGCAGAACAACAGGAACACCAGCAGAACAACAGAAACACAGCAGAACAACAGAAACACCAGCAGAACAACAGAAACACCAGCAGAACAACAGGAACACCAGCAGAACAACAGAAACACCAGCAGAACAACAGAAACACCAGCAGAACAACAGAAACACCAGCAGAACAACAGGAACACCAGCAGAACAACAGAAACACCAGCAGAACAACAGAAACACCAGCAGAACAACAGAACACCAGCAGAACAACAGAAACACCAGCAGAACAACAGAAACACCAGCAGAACAACAGAAACACCAGCAGAACAACAGAACACCAGCAGAACAACAGGAACACCAGCAGAACAACAGAAACACCAGCAGAACAACAGAAACACCAGCAGAACAACAGAACACCAGCAGAACAACAGAACACCAGCAGAACAACAGAACACCAGCAGAACAACAGAAACACCAGCAGAACAACAGGAACACCAGCAGAACAACAGAAACACCAGCAGAACAACAGAACACCAGCAGAACAACAGAACACCAGCAGAACAACAGGAACACCAGCAGAACAACAGAAACACCAGCAGAACAACAGAACACCAGCAGAACAACAGAACACCAGCAGAACAACAGAACACCAGCAGAACAACAGAAACACCAGCAGAACAACAGAAACACCAGCAGAACAACAGAACACCAGCAGAACAACAGGAACACCAGACCAGCAGAACAACAGAAACACCAGCAGAACAACAGAAACACCAGCAGAACAACAGGAACACCAGCAGAACAACAGAACACCAGCAGAACAACAGGAACACCAGCAGAACAACAGAAACACCAGCAGAACAACAGAAACACCAGCAGAACAACAGGAACACCAGCAGAACAACAGAAACACCAGCAGAACAACAGAAACACCAGCAGAACAACAGAAAACCAGCAGAACAACAGAAACACCAGCAGAACAACAGAACACCAGCAGAACAACAGAACACCAGCAGAACAACAGAACACCAGCAGAACAACAGAAACACCAGCAGAACAACAGAACACCAGCAGAACAACAGAACACCAGCAGAACAACAGAACACCAGCAGAACAACAGAAACACCAGCAGAACAACAGAAACACCAGCAGAACAACAGAAACACCAGCAGAACAACAGAAACACTGCAGAACAACAGAACACCAGCAGAACAACAGGAAAACCAGCAGAACAACAGGAACACCAGCAGAACAACAGGAAAACCAGCAGAACAACAGGAACACCAGCAGAACAACAGGAACACCAGCAGAACAACAGGAAAACCAGCAGAACAACAGGAACACCAGCAGAACAACAGGAACACCTGCAGAACAACAGAAACACCAGCAGAACAACAGAAACACCAGCAGAACAACAGAAACACCAGCAGAACAACAGAAACACCAGCAGAACAACAGGAACACCAGCAGAACAACAGGAACACCAGCAGAACAACAGGAAAACCAGCAGAACAACAGAAACACCTGCAGAACAACAGAAACACCAGCAGAACAACAGAAACACCAGCAGAACAACAGAAACACCAGCAGAACAACAGAAACACCTGCAGAACAACAGAAACACCAGCAGAACAACAGAAACACCAGCAGAACAACAGGAACACCAGCAGAACAACAGAAACACCAGCAGAACAACAGAAACACCAGCAGAACAACAGAAACACCAGCAGAACAACAGGAACACCAGCAGAACAACAGGAAAACCAGCAGAACAACAGAAACACCAGCAGAACAACAGGAACACCTGCAGAACAACAGAAACACCAGCTGAACAACAGAAACACCAGCAGAACAACAGAAACACCAGCAGAACAACAGGAACACCAGCAGAACAACAGAAACACCAGCAGAACAACAGAAACACCAGCAGAACAACAGAAACACCAGCAGAACAACAGAAACACCAGCAGAACAACAGAAACACCAGCAGAACAACAGGAACACCAGCAGAACAACAGAAACACCAGCAGAACAACAGGAACACCAGCAGAACAACAGAAACACCAGCAGAACAACAGAAACACCAGCAGAACAACAGGAACACCAGCAGAACAACAGAAACACCAGCAGAACAACAGAAACACCAGCAGAACAACAGGAACACCAGCAGAACAACAGAAACACCAGCAGAACAACAGAAACACCAGCAGAACAACAGAAACACCAGCAGAACAACAGAAACACCAGCAGAACAACAGAAACACCAGCAGAACAACAGAAACACCAGCAGAACAACAGGAACACCAGCAGAACAACAGGAACACCAGCAGAACAACAGGAACACCAGCAGAACAACAGAAACACCAGCAGAACAACAGGAACACCAGCAGAACAACAGAAACACCAGCAGAACAACAGAAACACCAGCAGAACAACAGAAACACCAGCAGAACAACAGAAACACCAGCAGAACAACAGGAACACCAGCAGAACAACAGAAACACCAGCAGAACAACAGAAACACCAGCAGAACAACAGGAACACCAGCAGAACAACAGAAACACCAGCAGAACAATAGAAACACCAGCAGAACAACAGAAACACCTGCAGAACAACAGGAACACCAGCAGAACAACAGAAACACCAGCAGAACAACAGAAACACCTGCAGAACAACAGGAACACCAGCAGAACAACAGGAACACCAGCAGAACAACAGGAACACCAGCAGAACAACAGGAACACCAGCAGAACAACAGAAACACCAGCAGAACAACAGGAACACCAGCAGAACAACAGGAACACCAGCAGAACAACAGAAACACCAGCAGAACAACAGAAACACCAGCAGAACAACAGAAACACCAGCAGAACAACAGAAACACCTGCAGAACAACAGAAACACCAGCAGAACAACAGAAACACCAGCAGAACAACAGAAACACCAGCAGAACAACAGAAACACCAGCAGAACAACAGGAACACCAGCAGAACAACAGGAACACCTGCAGAACAACAGGAACACCAGCAGAACAACAGGAACACCAGCAGAACAACAGAAACACCAGCAGAACAACAGGAACACCAGCAGAACAACAGAAACACCAGCAGAACAACAGGAACACCAGCAGAACAACAGAAACACCAGCAGAACAACAGGAACACCAGCAGAACAACAGAAACACCAGCAGAACAACAGAAACACCTGCAGAACAACAGGAACACCAGCAGAACAACAGGAACACCAGCAGAACAACAGGAACACCAGCAGAACAACAGAAACACCTGCAGAACAACAGAAACACCAGCAGAACAACAGAAACACCAGCAGAACAACAGGAACACCAGCAGAACAACAGGAACACCAGCAGAACAACAGAAACACCAGCAGAACAACAGGAACACCAGCAGAACAACAGAAACACCAGCAGAACAACAGGAACACCAGCAGAACAACAGGAACACCAGCAGAACAACAGGAACACCAGCAGAACAACAGGAACACCAGCAGAACAACAGAAACACCAGCAGAACAACAGGAACACCAGCAGAACAACAGGAACACCAGCAGAACAACAGGAACACCAGCAGAACAACAGGAACACCAGCAGAACAACAGGAACACCAGCAGAACAACAGGAACACCAGCAGAACAACAGGAACACCAGCAGAACAACAGAAACACCAGCAGAACAACAGGAACACCAGCAGAACAACAGGAACACCAGCAGAACAACAGGAACACCAGCAGAACAACAGAAACACCAGCAGAACAACAGGAACACCAGCAGAACAACAGGAACACCAGCAGAACAACAGAAACACCAGCAGAACAACAGGAACACCAGCAGAACAACAGAAACACCAGCAGAACAACAGGAACACCAGCAGAACAACAGGAACTAGTGGAGAGTGAGCATTCATTCATCCACAGATCATCATTCTGTCGCCCTCATGTGGTTCAAGACTTTCTGTGTTCAGTGGAACACGAGATATTCTGGTCTTTAACACTCAGTGCTTCAGGTTTGAGCACGTCACTGTTGTGTTTGATTCATCTGTTGTACTTTCACATTTCTGCTGTGAGAAATCATGAGAACATGCGGTGATGTTTGATATGATCAGCATTAAGACATTCACACACACACTGCCACTTCCAGTTCATCAGAACATCTGTGCACGTACCGCAGCGCTGGGCAGACGTGCGGGTTCAGATGAGAAGTTCAGATGAGTGTGTGATGTGGTCATCTATTTTTCAGCACTAATTGAGTTTGCTGGTCACACACACACACACACACACACACACACACACACACACACACACACACACACACCTGCTTTCCATCGAGCAGCTGCGGCTGTTCTCCCAGCAGGGCCTCCAGGCAGAGCTGCATCAGGGGACCCATCAGGTCCTGCATC
>CM042252.1:54413904-54446404 GCA_023566225.1 Romanogobio albipinnatus | reverse complement strand
AAGCCAAAAATCTAAGAATTCTTGGTCTAAAAATCTACTCAAGTAAAAGTAAAAAGTAGTTCATTTAAAATGTCCTCAGAGTAAAAGTCACTGAGTTACTCTTTTAACAGCGGGTGGGGAATCTCCTGTGTAGGGTTAGGGTAGAATAGATTTTCACGATATGAAAACATGTTTCACAGCATCACGGTATTAAACAATTATTTAATAAATAAACTGGATTATTAAATTATGGTTATTATTATCACCAGTTAAATTGGCATTAAATGAATGAAAACTGTTTTTTTTTTCCTTTGGTTAAACAAATGCTTTATTATAACAAACTTGAAACCATTTGTTTTGTTTATTCAAATTTCAATATAACATGTCTAATCAACAGAATTCAATACATTTGGTGGGGATGGTGGTCCAGTGGGTTAAACCATGGAACTGATATGCAGAAGGTTGCTGGTTCGATCTCCACCAGTGTGTCTTTGAGCAAGGCCCTTTACTCCATGTTGCTCCAGGGGGATTGTCCCTGTAATAAAGTCTGCCAAATGCAGAAATGTAAATAAATGGTTATGAATTAGATTAACAACTTATTTTTATCATTAACTTATTAAAAAGTTATTTTCATGATTTTTATACAAATATATGACCAAAACGGTGGTAATTAAATAAAATGTAACAAACTTTTCCTTTTATTTTTTGGCAAAGTGCTGCAAAACAGATATTTTCAAAAACGTTTGTTTTGATGTGTTTTAGTGAAGAGCTGCTTCTGTGAAAACCTGTTTCAGAGTGTATTTGACTGGTTTTTAAAATGTTCATGTCCAAATATGGTTTGTGAGACGTCAAAACAGCACGAGCATCGCGTCCTTGAGTATGTAGCTGCTCATCACAGACACAGAACAAGCAGATCATTTATTTATATAGCAGTGTTTTGCTTTAATATTCACAGACCATGTCACGATTTGATTTATTGTACAGCTCTACCGTCGATGTATTCATTCATCCATCAGTTTGCTTGTTTTACGTGATATCTGCGTTATACTGTAAATTAATTGTCGTGACTGGATTCCGGGATTCCTCTGCATCACAGAAATCACTCGGCCTTAAGTTAAAAACATACCTTTATCTACACAGAGGGATGTCCCCGAACATGCCTTTCCTCATTTGCATCAACATTTTCTGTAACTTTGTTAGATAGCCTATCCTCCAGGACAACACGTTATTTATTTCTATATCCAAAGCATTCCCATACTAACTGGTTCATGACGGCGTTTGGCTTTCAGCTGGATCTGCATCACTGTCTGTCTCCATCTTTTTGTGATTTTTGCGCGTTCTCCCACCCTTTAATTCAATGCAGTCGTTTCCGGATCTCTTTTTCCCCACTTTCGTATAATTTATTTATTTTACTCGCTAACGGATATGGTTTAAAATGTAGCGAAGTACAATACTTAAAACAAAACATACTTAAGTAAAAGTAAAATTACAGATTTTTAAAACTACTTAAAAAAGTAGAAGTACACAGAAAAACTACTCAATTACAGTAACGCGAGTAAATGTAATTCGTTACTTTCCGCCTCTGCTGACGACGCATCTATGGTTTGTTGAGACCGAGTTCGGCTAGTGTATGTTTTTATCATTAGATACCAGAGCATGTGCGTTCACAACCCAGAATTCCCTTTGTGATGCTAGTTTGAAAATATGTAATAATAATTAAAGGTCCCGTTTTTCCTGTTTTTTGAAGCTTTGATTGTGTTTACAGTGTGTAATATAACGTGTTCATGTTTCACGTGTAAAAAACCACAGTATTTTTCACACAATTTACTCATCTGTACACCGCTGTTTTCACTGTCCTAAAAACGGCTGATGACTTCCTTGTTCTATGAAGTCCCTCTATGAAAACGTAACGAGTTCTGATTGTGCCAGCGGTTCCCTTGTTGTGATCATATGTTGTGATTGGACAGCAGCTTAGCGCACGTTGCCCGATAAGGTCACGCCTCTTACCAGAGATGCATGCGCTCAGTGTTCGAGTTATTAAAGCAGGAAGTACCAGGATGTAGTCCAAACCGGCCGTTCGCTGTAGGCTTTGAAAGGGAACTTCTGTTAAATAAAATATCTCGCTTGGTATTGAACTTTGAGCTTTATAATTTTACAGGTATTATTTATGCTCTAACAGCAACATTACACACTAACTAAAGTTTGAACAATGGGATCACGAAGAACAGGACCTTTAATAATATTGCGCCAGAACGCCCACCACACACCAGCTGATTGGTGGAGAGGAGACCGAGTGATGAAGCTAATAGTATATACAGTGAGGAAAATAAGTATTTGAACACCCTGCTATTTTGCAAGTTCTCCCACTTGGAAATCATGGAGGGTCTGAAATTGTCATCGTAGGTGCATGTCCACTGTGAGAGACATAATCTATTAAAAAATCCAGAAATCACAATATATGATTTTTTTAACTGTTTATTTGTATGATACAGCTGCAAATAAGTATTTGAACACCTGTCTATCAGCTAGAATTCTGACCCTCAAAGACCTGTTAGTCTGCCTTTAAAATGTCCACCTCCACTCCATTTATTATCCTAAATTAGATGCTCCTGTTTGAGGTCGTTAGCTGCATAAAGACACCTGTCCACCCCATACAATCAGTGAGAATCCAACTACTAACATGGCCAAGACCAAAGAGCTGTCCAAAGACACTAGAGACAAAATTGTACACCTCCACAAGGCTGGAAAGGGCTCCGGGGAAATTGCCAAGCAGCTTGGAGAAAAAAGCTCCACTGTTGGAGCAATCATTAGAAAATGGAAGAAGCTAAACATGACTGTCAATCTCCCTCGGACTGGGGCTCCATGCAAGATCTCACCTCGTGGGGTCTCAATGATCCTAAGAAAGGTGATGAGACCAAAATAGAACTTTTTGCTCATAATTCCACTAAACGTGTTTGGAGGAAGAAGAATGATGAGTCCCATCCCAAGAACACCATCCCTACTGTGAAGCATGGGGGGGGGGGGGGGTAGCATCATGCTTTGGGGTTTTTTTTCTGCACATGGGACAGGGCGACTGCACTGTATTAAGGAGAGGATGACCGGGGCCATGTATTGCCAGATTTTGGGGAACAACCTCCTTCCCTCAGTTAGAGCATTGAAGATGGGTCGAGGCTGGGTCTTCCAACATGACAATGACCCGAAGCACACAGCCAGGAGAACCAAGGAGTGGCTCTGTAAGAAGCATATCAAGGTTCTGGCGTGGCCTAGCCAGTCTCCAGACCTAAACCCAATAGAGAATCTTTGGAGGAGCTCAAACTCCGTGTTTCTCAGCGACAGGCCAGAAACCTGACTGATCTAGAGAAGATCTGTGTGGAGGAGTGGGCCAAAATCCCTCCTGCAGTGCAAACCTGCTGAAAAACGTCTCAGGTTATGACTATAACCATAGTTCCCTGAGAAGGGAACGAAACACTGCGTCCACTAGGGACAGCTTTGGGAACGCCCACAGCGTGATAGCGTCTGATGCACGTATGTCAACTCAGCCAATGGCGAGAGTGAGCGTCACGGGCGGGTGACGTCACGTCCAGGAAAGGATAAATATACATCCGGTCCGATCGCACTTCAGCTAAACTGCCGAAGCAAGGGATCACAGGGATGCAGGGAGTATGGCAAAGGGACGCAGTGTTTCGTTCCCTTCTCAGGGAACTATGGTTATAGTCATAACCTGAGACGTTCCCTTTCGAGGGAACTTCACACTGCGTCCACTAGGGACAGCTTTGGGAACGAAATACCAAAACGCCATAAGACCAAATGCCTGTCGTGTGAAACTGTGGCACATTCAAGACAGGAGCACTGAAGAACCTGGAGCACATTCCAGGTCAAGATCATAGTATCTTACAAACGTAAGAGGCGAGGACCAACCGGCCGCATCGCAGACTTCTTTGAGGGAAACCCCCGATACCAAGGCCTTAGAGGCCGCCATACTCCTAGTAGAGTGGGCTTTGACAGCTAAGGGACACTGCTGATCAGAAGACCCATAAGCCAGTGAGATAGCCTCGACTATCCACTTGCTCATTGTATGTTTGGACGCAGGGAGACCCCTGTTCTGAGGTCCAAAACAAACAAACAATTGATCCGCTTTCCTCCACAGGGCAGCTCTGTGGACATAAGCATCCAGTGCTCGCACTGGACATATAAGGTTCAATCTTTCCTGGTCTGGATTAACAAATGGAGGAGGACAGAGAGCCTGCAACACTATAGGCCGTGGAACATTGGTTAACACCTTCGGAACATACCCTAATCTAGGGTAAAGGAAAGCTTTAACCATCCCTGGTGCAAACTCCAAGCACGAAGGGGATATTGATAAGGCCTGAAGGTCTCCTACTCTCTTAATAGAAGAGATGGCAAGAAGGAAGATGGTTTTCAGAGTCAGAAACTTTTCTGAGATGATGTCAAGTGGCTCGAACGGAGCCGCAGATAACCCTTCCAACACTATAGCCAAATCCCAAGTAGGAACTCTAGTGCGCACCGCAGGCCTCAGCCTCTTAGTGCCACGAAGGAAACGAGTTACCAACGGGTCTCTCCCCACAGTAATACCATCCACATGGGCATGGTAAGCAGAAATAGATGAAACATACACCTTTAGTGTAGCAGGGGTCAACCCAGAAGAGAATCGCTCTTGTAAAAAATCTAGCACTGAACCAACAGGGCAGTTGACTGGATCTAAATGTCGTTCTTGACACCAAGAAGTGAACAACTTCCACTTCAGGGCATATAGTCTCCTCGTGGATGGAGCTCTGGAGCTAAGAATGGTCTCCACTACCTCGGTAGAGAGACCAGACTCTATGAGCTCAGCCCCCTCAGCGGCCAAACCCATAGGTTCCACATTTCTGGGCGGGGGTGAAATATTGAGCCCTCCGCCTGAGATAGAAGATCCCTCCTTATCGGAATCTTCCAAGGTGAGCCATCGAGCAGTGTTACAAGGTTCGAGAACCAAATCCGGCTCGGCCAGTAAGGAGCTACTAGCAGTAGACTTATCCCCTCCCGGCGAACTTTCTCCAGAACTCCCTGGAGCAGAACAACTGGGGGAAATGCGTACAGACGCCGCCTCGGCCACGTCTGTACCATGGCATCCAGTCCCAGAGGAGCTGGATGAGTCAAAGAGAACCAGAGTGGACAGTGCGTCGTATTCTGAGACGCAAACAGATCCACTTCCGCCTGGCCGTAAATCTCCCAAATGAGCTTCACCACCTCGGGGTGAAGTCTCCATTCCCCTGGCCTCAGCCCCTGTCTCGACAGGATGTCCGCTCCAATATTCTGGGCCCCCGGGATAAAGATTGCTCTCAAGGAGAGTAACTTCCCCAGAGACCACAGGAGGATCTGGTGCGCTAGTTTGCACAGTGGGCGCGAACGCAGACCCCCCTGACGATTTACATAGGAAACCACCGATGTGTTGTCCGTACGGACCAACACATGATGGCCCCTCAGGTCCGGGAGGAAGAACTTCAAAGCATTGAAGACTGCCATCATCTCCAGGCAGTTGATGTGCCACGAAAGATGATGGTCCCCCCACAGACCCTGAGCTGAGCGGCCTTCCAATACCGCTCCCCAGCCCGTGAGAGAGGCATCTGTCGTCAGGGTGACTCGACGACATAGTGCCCCCAGCACCGGACCCTGGGACAGGAACCAGGCTTTCTTCCATATGACCAAGGCGCGGAGACACCGCCGCGTGATCTTGATCATACGAAAAGGGTTCCCCTTCGGGGAAAACCCTCTGGTCCTGAGCCACCACTGTAAGGGCCTCATGTACAGCAGGCCAAAAGGAATCACGTTGGACGCCGCTGCCAATAACCCCAGCAACTTTTGAAACTGCTTGACAGTGAATGACTGGCCTAGTTTGACTCTCTTTATAGCTGACAGAATCGCAGCAATGCGCGTGGGTGAAAGCACTGCCCGCATTGCTACGGAATCCCAAACCACGCCTAAGAAAGTGGTCCTCTGTACTGGAGAAAGCACACTCTTCTTCGCGTTCAACCTCAACCCCAACTTTTGAATATGCGCGAGGACGACATCTCGATGCCGAACCGCCATCTCCTGCGACTGTGCCAGAATCAGCCAGTCGTCTATATAGTTCAGAACGCGTATGCCCTGCAGCCTGAGCGGGGCCAGAGCTGCATCTACGCATTTCGTGAACGTGCGGGGTGAGAGAGCTAGACCAAATGGAAGAACCCGATACTGGTACGCTTTGCCCCCGAAAGCGAACCTCAGGAACTTCCTGTGTTGTGGAAGGATGGAGACATAGAAGTATGCGTCCTTCAGATCTATTGTGACAAACCAATCCTCGGATCTGATTTGGGTCACAATCTGACTTAGCGTCAGCATCTTGAATTTTAGTTTCCTGACCGTACAATTCAGACGACGAAGATCTAATATGGGGCGCAACCCTCCATCCTTTTTTGGAACTAAGAAGTACCGGCTGTAAAAACCCGACTCTCTGTTCTGTACAGGGACCTGTTCTATAGCCTCCTTTTTTAACAAGGTTTCTACTTCCTGTTCCATTATCAGAGCCTGCTCGGGACGTACTGATGTTACCAGCACTCCATTGAAACGAGGTGGGTGGAACCCAAACTGAATTCTGTACCCCTTTTCTACCGTCTGCAGGACCCATAGCGATATATTTGGTAGACGTTTCCATTCTGCCAGAAAATCTACTAAGGGAACCAGCCTCTCGAAGCTGGTCTCTGATATTTCCACTGCAACCATCTCGGCGGCCTGAAGCATACTGGCAGCACCTAACCGATCTGGCTGCGTTTCTAACCTCCTTGGAGGCTGCGAGTGTGACACCTTGTCCTGTGGACGCCGAGTCACGAGCTCGCTGGAAACCGCTGCGCCCTGAAGCACCAAGGGTGGCGGGGTTGGCAGAACGGTCCCCTGAGGGCAACGAAGTGGAGTGGGCACCGTATACTGAGGTGAACACCAATCCACCCCGCGGGGGGGCGCCCTCGGAGACCTGACGCTGCTGGCGTCAGGACCTCTTTTGGCCTGAAGCCTTCTTCGCCTGAAGCACGACCCTCAGGTCGGTCTTCGGCTTAGAAGGCTTCGGCTGAGAGTGCCGACCTGGCCCACCGTATCTCTGAGGTGGAGCACGAGATGCGACACTCTCTTTTTGCTGCTGCCTGTACGAAGAGCTAGACGGCTGGGGCTGCTCACGCCCAGCAGCCCCAGAGGGTTGGTGGCGGCGCGGGAGATATTTTTTAAAAGCCTCCGCTTGCTTTTTATTCTCCTGAAATCTGTCGACGACTTCATTTACAGCGTCGCCGAACAGACCAGCGGGTTCAACTGGCGCATCAAGGAGAAAAGCCCTGTCTTTATCCTTAATATCAGATAAATTGAGCCACAGATGTCTCTCTGTCGCCACCAAGGCTGCCATAGACCGCCCAATAGCTCTAGCGGTCTCCTTGGTGGCTCTCAGAGATAAATCTGTGGCCCGACGCAGTTCGCGCACTGCCTCAGGGCTCACTGTTTCGCCGCCATCCAAATCCCCCAGCAGTTCAGCCTGGTATGCTTGCAAAATACTCATTGTATGCAAACATGCACCAGCCTGCCCTGCTGCCGTGTACGCTTTCCCCACTAGCCCTGATGTTGTTTTTAATGGTTTAGTGGGGAGCGTGGGGGCCTTCAGGGACGATGCTGACGCAGGGGACAGATAACTAGCAAGCGTCTGATCCACTTTAGGCATCGCCCCATAACCATATTCTTTCAGCCCCCTTATATCACTGTATGTTTTTACTTGAGGGCTGAAAAGACGTGATGAATATGGTTTCTTCCATGATCTACACAGCTCACTGTGTAAATCAGGAAAGAAAGGAAGACCCCGTGGTGAAGGTGACACATTTGACGCCAAAAAGCGCTCGTCTAATTTGCTTTTCGGACGAGCGCCTTGTTTCTCGGCTGGCCAATCAATATTTAACTTCGCCACAGCGCGAGTAATCACCTCCACCAGCTCTTCGTGTGCGGGGGAAAGAGATGGCGAATCATCTTCCCCCAATCCGACGCTCAACACATCCACCTCCTCAGAGCTGGAGTGTTGAAGCGACGGGCTCTCACTCTGGGCGGAAGAAGCCGCAGCGCGGGCTTCCGACACCAGAGATTGAGCGACAGATCTCCCGGGTGAAGGCAGAGAAAGAGCGCTCGCGCTCGTCTCAAACCCCGCCGAGAGATCCATCTGCGAACCCCATGATGTCCTTCTCCGCTGTGCCTCGGCAGCAGCGGGTCCAGAACCAGAGGGAACGCGATCCTGATCACCCTTCTCGAAGAGTGACAGGCGGGAGCGGAGCATGCGAAGCGGCAGCTTCTCACAATGTTCACATTCAGCCCCCTCGAAGGCTGACAGAGCATGCTCCACTCCCAAACACATCACACACAAATCATGTGTATCTCCACCCGTAAGGAAACGGGGACACGGAGGAATACACTGTTTGAATACTGATGCATTCGCCATATTTAAACTGAGATTTATTGTGCTTTTGACGTTACAACAATAAATAGACAGATACAGTTTTCACACAGATCGCTTAGCTGAGGCAAAAAAGCTGAAGTGCGATCGGACCGGATGTATATTTATCCTTTCCTGGACGTGACGTCACCCGCCCGTGACGCTCACTCTCGCCATTGGCTGAGTTGACATACGTGCATCAGACGCTATCACGCTGTGGGCGTTCCCAAAGCTGTCCCTAGTGGACGCAGTGTGAAGTTCCCTCGAAAGGGAACTACAGGAAACCTTTGACCTCTGTAATCGCAAACAAAGGCTACTGTACCAAATATTAACATTGAATTTCTCAGGTGTTCAAATACTTATTTGCAGCTGTATCATACAAATAAATAGTTAATAAAATCATATATTGTGATTTCTGGATTGTTTTTTAGATTATGTCTCTCATAGTGGACATGCACCTACGATGACAATTTCAGACCCTCCATGATTTCCAAGTGGGAGAACTTGCAGAATAGCAGGTGTTCAAATACTTAATTTCCTCATTGTATATGGGGATGATTAGGAGGCCATGATGGACAGGGGCCAAAGGGCAAATTTGGCCAGGATGCCGGGGTTACACCCCTACTCTTTATCAAAGGACATCCTGGGATTTTTAATGACCACAGAGAGTCAGGACCTCGGTTTAACGTCTCATCTGAAGGACGGTGTGAAATTAGTCGGGGCTGACTCTGACTGAAGTTTTTTCTACTGGACTAGTAGTGGTTCATTTAAGCCATTAGTTGACGACTAAAGACCCGTTTCCACCGTAATTACCCGGAACAATTTGCACCAGGAACTTTTTTCCCCCAGACCTGCTACACTCTAAGAAAAAAAGGTTCTATATGGCACCAAAAAGGGTTCTTGGCTCGTAATCATAGGGGAACCTTCAGGGGAAGTGCTATAGAGCACCAATTTTGGTGCTTCAGAGGTTCTTCACCAGTTCTTTGACTGAGGTGCTATATAACACCGCTACCATATACAGAACTTGTTAAGATATGGTGCTATATAGCACCAAAAGTGGTTCCTCTATGACAGGGGAGTCCAAACTCGGTCACTGTCCTGCAGAGTTTAGCTCCAACTTGCCTCAACAAACCTGTCTGGAAGTTTCTAGTATCCTTAATAAGACCTTGATTAGCTGGTTCAGGTGTGTTTAATTGGGTTGGAGCTAAACTTTGCAGGACTGTGGCCCTCCAGGATCAGGATTGGACCCCCCTGCTCTATGATTACGACGAAGAACCATTTTTGGTGCCATATAGAACCTTTTTTTTTTTTCGAGTGTACTGTCTGTGTTTCCACTGCGGTCTAAAGTCCCGTGAAGATGAGGCACATTATAGGCGTGGGACTGCGTGCGGCTGCTCCTCCAGTCAGACGGACAGGAATCACTGCAACAATAACAAGTGGAGGAGATGCGAGCTGCGCTGCTTTCGCTGGTTATGTATTGGTTTACTAAAGAGGTAATTAACAAAACGAGACGAGCACTGTTACTAAAGCGTATTCTGAAAGCTCGTAAAGCTAGATTTAAAATAAGACAGCGTATGTTATGATCAGCTATTGCGGACATTGACCGTGCGATGGCTGAGACGAACGCGCGCCATCGGACCGAAAGAGCGAGACTGATATTTACTGAACGCAGAACGAACCTCGCATGTTCAGCGCCCAGTCCCACCCCCGAAAGTTCCTGAACTTTGAGAAAGTAGTACCTCGGGAGCAGGGCCGCTCGGAGGGGGAAATATTTACCCGGAACTTAATTCAGACCCTGCGGTCGAAACACACCGAGTCCTGGGGAAAGTTCCCGCGGTGGAAACGCAGTTTAACACACATTTATATTAGGTAGAATGACTTAAATATACACTGGAGAGATACTCGTTCAAACGAGCGTTTGCGTGATACATGAGCCTATTCCGCACTCAAGCGCACACATAAAGCTGGCCAACCCTTGCCACAAAGAACAGCACAAGTAATAATTATTAATGTGTCAAAAATGGCAAGGAGACATTTTAATTGTTTATTAATAAACAAGGTTTTTGTCATTACCGGAAGTTGGCGATGCTGAAGTCGTGGACGCACGAGAGAAACTTTGTGTTTCGTTTTGATTGTTTAGTTTAAAGTAGACATTTCAAGCTTTCTATAGACA
The DNA here is from genome assembly GCA_023566225.1 of Romanogobio albipinnatus. NCBI lineage: Eukaryota > Metazoa > Chordata > Actinopteri > Cypriniformes > Gobionidae > Romanogobio > Romanogobio albipinnatus. The sequence continues at coordinate 54,435,761 of CM042252.1, read as the reverse complement.
TATTTCTTGAGTTTCGGTTCATTTATTAGACGCGCTCTAGTCCATGATTATATTGTCTGCAATATTTGCATATTATTTATTAAATCTAGGCAATTGGTTGATGAAACATTGATCAAAATTAAGATACAATTTATACAAAATTATAGTTGTGTTAAACTAAACTCATTTAAGCCTTGCCAATTTAAACAAAAAGAGCAAGACATGAAAGAGAACTCGCGCACACTGAGGGACTGTGTGTGTGTGTGTGTGTGTGTGTGTGTGTGTGTGTGTGTGTGTGTGTGTGTGTGTGTGTGAGTGTGTGTGTGTGTGTGTGTGTGTGAGTGTGTGTGTGAGTGTGTGTGTGTGTGTGTGTGTGAGTGTGTGTGTGTGTGTCTGTGCGTGTATGTCTGTGTGTGTGTGCGTGTGTGTGTGTGTGTGTGTGTATGTGTGTGTGAGTCTGTGTCTGTCTGTGTGTCTGTGCGTGTGTGTCTGTGTGTGTGTGTGTGTGTCTGTCAGTGCGTGTCTGTGTGTGTGTGTGCGTCTGTGTGTGTGTTTGTGTGTGTCTGTCTGTGCGTGTGTGTCTGTGTGCGTGTGTGTCTGTGTTTGTGTGTGTGTGTGAGTCTGTGTGTGTGTGTGCGTCTGTGTGTGTGTGTTTGTGTGTGTCTGTGTGCGTGTGTGTGTCTGTGTGTGCGTCTGTGTGTCTGTGTTTGTGTGTGTGAGTGTGTGCGAGTCTGTGTGTCTGTCTGTGTGTGCGTCTTTGCATGTGTGTGTGTCTGTCTGTGCGTGTGTGTGTCTGTCTGTGCGTGTGTGTGTCTGTGCGTGTGTCTGTCTGTGCGTGTGTGTGTCTGTCTGTGCGTGTGTGTGTCTGTCTGTGCGTGTGTGTGTCTGTCTGTGCGTGTGTGTGTCTGTCTGTGCGTGTGTGTGTCTGTGCGTGTGTCTGTCTGTGCGTGTGTGTGTCTGTCTGTGCGTGTGTGTGTCTGTGTGTGCGTCTGTGTGTTTGTGTGTGTCTGTGTGTGAGTGTGTCTGTGTGCGTGTGTGTGCGTTTGTGTGTGTCTGTGTGTGTGAGTGTGTGCGAGTCTGTGTGTCTGTGCGTGTGTGTGTCTTTGCATGTGTGTCTGTCTGTGTGTGTGTCTTTGCATGTGTGTGTGTCTGTGCGTGTGTCTGTCTGTGCGTGTGTGTGTCTGCGTCTGTGTGTTTGTGTGTGTCTGTGTGTGAGTGTGTGTGAGTCTGTGTGTCTGTGTGTGTGTGTGTCTTTGCATGTGTGTGTGTCTGTGCGTGTGTCTGTCTGTGCATGTGTCTGTGTGTGCGTCTGTTTGTGTGTGTCTGTGTGTGAGTCTGTGTGTCTGTGCGTGTGTGTGTGTCTGTGTGTGTGTGTGTGAGTGTGTGTGTGTGTGTGAGTGTGATTGTGTGTGGGTTAGGTAGTAGTTGTGTCTTAAGTAAAACGCGTGTGTAGCTACTCTCTCCGCGCTTTATTTCTTAAAGGGATAGCAGCCTAATATTCCTGTCTGTGTTTCTAATGTTAATCAAACAACAAATGACACAGAAATCGTTCTCCGCTCTGAATAACTGAATAACTTTTGTGACTTCAATAATGATTCATCTTTATTTCATTGATACGGTGAAGATTATAATCTGCAGTGTTATTTTATATTAGATTGCTTTACCTGAAGAACCTGAAAGCACTGTTTATTTGATATGCGTCTTTGCTCTATTGTGTGTATTTGCTTGTAGTTTGAGATTATTTGTTCTTATGTTGTTTATTATTATTTGACAAATGTCCTGATTACCCTGAACATACCGAACCGTACTGAAACCGTGAGCCTAAAACCGTGATACACACCGAGCCGTGAGAGATTTGAACCGCCAGAGCAGCATGAGAAACATATTCTACACACACACACACACACACACACACACACACACACACACACACACACACAACAGTATTTAATCCCCATCGCAGCAGAATCCTTCATCTGACACATGAACACGCACAGCTCGATCAATCCTCCCGCGGGGACGCGCTTCTGGTCCACATGTCGTCACGGATATCAGTGATATGATATATGAGAGATGATATGATCGCCATAAACTCACCGCGATGTGCCAGCGCTTCTCAACGCGCGCGGAGCTGCAGGCGCGTGCACGACAGTGACGACACAGGATCCCGCGAATGACGAAAGCAAAAAGCCCTTCCGTCTGATTAATGACTTTCACTGTCCGGCCGGGTCATGAGGGGCGTGTCCGCTGACGGACAACAAGTGCGTCTTCATTCCACGCGCATCTCCTCCTCCTCCTCCTCCTCCTCCTCCTCTTCCTCCTCCTCCTCCTGCTCTGTGTTAGTCACGAGCATCTCAAGCAAGGTCTGGGAAATGCGAACACGTGCATCAGAACAGCAGGAGCAGACTCTCTCTCTGAGCAAACCTTTATCTTTAAGATGATAATGAGCCATGTTGAATGATGTTGGCCACTTTAAACACACACTCTCAGTGTTAGCATGCAAGAATGTGCTGTAATGTAAGATAATAGATCTACTGTCCATCCAGCAGAGCACTGACCCCGCCTGCAGCTCACACACACACACACACACACTCACAGAACACTATTGTCCTGTCCTGCACAAAGAGTCCTGTAAGCATGAACATAAACACACACACACACACACACACACACAGAGAAAGTCCCAGCACTGCCTCTCGTTCCTGTACCGGAGAAGCCGTATGTATTCCTGCTCATAACTGCTGTTTTATTGAAGATGCTGCTGTTATTATTCATAACAATAAGTGTGTAGTCTTTATTAACTAACCCAGTCTTCATCAGTCGTGTTATTGAGCTGACCCGTTGAGCGGTCACTGAGGTCTAATGCTGTTCATGTTTGATGCTTTAGATTTATGGAGTTGGGTCTGTCTAACACAGATATGAGAGAGGCTATACGTCATGTATGAGATATGATCTGAGATATGATCTGAGATATGATCTGAGATATGATCTGAGATATGATCAGAGATATGATCTGAGATATGATCTGATATATGATCTGATATATGATCTGAAATATGATCTGAGATATGATCAGAGATATGATCTGAGATATGATCAGAGATATGATCTGAGATATGATCTGAGATATGATCTGAGATATGATCTGAGATATGATCTGATATATGATCTGATATATGATCTGATATATGATCTGATATATGATCAGAGATATGATCTGAGATATGATCTGATATATGATCAGAGATATGATCTGAGATATGATCTGAGATATGATCTGATATATGATCTGAGATATGATCTGATATGTGATCTGATATATGATCAGAGATATGATCTGAGATATGATCTGATATATGATCTGATATATGATCTGAAATATGATCTGAGATATGATCAGAGATATGATCTGAGATATGATCAGAGATATGATCTGAGATATGATCTGAGATATGATCTGAGATATGATCTGATATATGATCTGATATATGATCTGATATATGATCTGATATATGATCAGAGATATGATCTGAGATATGATCTGATATATGATCAGAGATATGATCTGAGATATGATCTGAGATATGATCTGATATATGATCTGAGATATGATCTGATATGTGATCTGATATATGATCAGAGATATGATCTGAGATATGATCTGAGATATGATCTGATATATGATCAGAGATATGATCTGAGATATGATCTGAGATATGATCAGAGATATGATCTGAGATATGATCTGATATGTGATCTGATATGTGATCTGATATGTGATCTGATATGTGATCTGAGATGTGATCTGAGATGTGATCTGAGATGTGATCAGAGATATGATCTGAGATATGATCTGATATATGATCTGATATATGATCTGATATATGATCTGATATATGATCAGAGATATGATCTGAGATATGATCTGATATATGATCTGATATATGATCAGAGATATGATCTGAGATATGATCTGAGATATGATCTGATATATGATCTGATATGTGATCTGATATGTGATCTGAGATGTGATCTGAGATGTGATCAGAGATGTGATCTGAGATGTGATCTGAGATGTGATCTGAGATATGATCTGAGATATGATCTGATATATGATCTGAGATGTGATCAGAGATGTGATCAGAGATATGATCTGATATGTGATCTGATATGTGATCAGAGATGTGATCTGAGATATGATCTGATATATGATCTGATATATGATCTGAGATATGATCTGAGATATGATCTGATATGTGATCTGATATGTGATCTGATATGTGATCTGATATGTGATCTGAGATGTGATCAGAGATGTGATCTGAGATGTGATCTGAGATGTGATCTGAGATGTGATCTGAGATGTGATCTGAGATATGATCTGAGATATGATCTGAGATATGATCTGAGATATGATCTGATATATGATCTGATATATGATCTGAGATATGATCAGAGATGTGATCAGAGATATGATCTGATATGTGATCTGATATGTGATCAGAGATGTGATCTGAGATATGATCTGATATATGATCTGAGATATGATCTGATATATGATCTGATATATGATCTGATATATGATCTGATGTGATCAGAGATATGATCTGAGATATGATCTGAGATATGATCTGATATATGATCTGATATATGATCTGATATATGATCTGATATATGATCTGATATATGATCTGAGATATGATCAGATATATGATCTGAGATGTGATCAGAGATGTGATCAGAGATGTGATCTGATATGTGATCTGAGATGTGATCTGAGATATGATCTGATATATGATCTGATATATGATCTGAGATGTGATCTGAGATGTGATCTGAGATGTGATCAGAGATGTGATCTGAGAAATGATCTGAGATATGATCTGATATATGATCTGAGATATGATCTGAGATGTGATCTGAGATGTGATCTGAGATGTGATCTGAGATGTGATCTGAGATGTGATCAGAGATATGATCTGATATGTGATCTGAGATGTGATCAGAGATGTGATCAGAGATATGATCTGAGATGTGATCTGAGATGTGATCTGAGATGTGATCTGAGATGTGATCTGAGATGTGATCAGAGATGTGATCTGATATGTGATCTGAGATGTGATCAGAGATGTGATCTGATATGTGATCTGAGATGTGATCAGAGATATGATCTGAGATATGATCAGAGATATGATCTGAGATATGATCTGATATATGATCTGATATATGATCTGAGATGTGATCTGAGATGTGATCTGAGATGTGATCTGAGATATGATCAGAGATATGATCAGAGATATGATCTGAGATATGATCTGATATATGATCTGAGATATGATCTGAGATATGATCAGAGATATGATCAGAGATATGATCTGATATGTGATCAGAGATGTGATCAGAGATATGATCTGATATATGATCTGAGATGTGATCTGAGATATGATCTGAGATATGATCTGATATGTGATCTGAGATGTGATCAGAGATGTGATCAGAGATATGATCAGAGATATGATCTGATATGTGATCAGAGATATGATCAGAGATATGATCTGATATATGATCTGATATATGATCTGAGATGTGATCTGAGATGTGATCAGAGATGTGATCAGAGATGTGATCAGAGATATGATCTGATATATGATCTGATATATGATCTGAGATGTGATCTGAGATGTGATCTGAGATGTGATCTGAGATGTGATCTGAGCAGAGGTGGACAGTAACTAAGTACATTTACTTGAGTACTGTACTTAAGTACACTTTTTGAGTATCTGTACTTTACTGGAGTATTATTTTTTAGGGATACTTTTACTTTAATTTCACTACATTTGAAAGACAAATATCGTACTTTTTACTCCATTACATTTCTAGCGAGGTCCTCAAAGTTGAAAGTCATTTCTGTAGCAGCTTTAAAAGTCAGTGGATGATTTTTTTCTTCTTTAAAAGTTTTTTTGTTGTTGTTTTTTTGCAGACAGCCTATCAGTAATCACTCTTGTATAGGGTCATGTGAAGTTTCCCAACATTTTTTGAACCCTGATCAGTTTATAGCAAAATGTAAGAAGACGGTTCCTTGGCACCGTGTATGCACCCATGGCTATACTTAAAAAGTATGTTTCAGTTTTCTCAAAAGATTAAAGATTAGTTTAGTTGGCATACACTTTGATGCCTGTCTCATAAAATGTTCAAAAATGTAAATGTCTGAGAGAAAGAGAAGAGTAAACAGTTGGGAGAATATCGTATGCGTATCAGAGTATAGGGTCCATGCATTCAGCCTTAAAGTGACAGCAGCTTTGTAAAGAGCTTTATAACTTTTATACAAGAAATTGAAACTTCCAATACTTCTATAAAAGTTACAACACTCTATACAAATGTAAAGAAATGAGTTTAAGGCAGTCGTATGCTAGCATGTCGGATGGAGCATCACTGACTGGCTTAAACCACCATGATGGCATAGAGTGCATTTATACAACAATGCAACAATAATAAAATAATGCATTGACATAAAAAAAGGAAATTTACTTTTGATACTTAAGTACTTTTAAAAACAAATACTTCTGTACTTTTACTTAAGTAAAAATCTGTTTTTAGAACTTTCACTTGTAACGGAGTAATATTTGACCTGTAGTACTTTTACTTTTACTCAAGTAAAAGAGTTGTGTACTTTGTCCACCTCTGGATCTGAGATGTGATCAGAGATGTGATCAGAGATATGATCAGAGATATGATCTGAGATATGATCTGATATATGATCTGATATATGATCTGAGATGTGATCTGAGATGTGATCTGAGATGTGATCTGAGATGTGATCTGAGATGTGATCTGAGATATGATCTGAGATATGATCTGATATATGATCTGATATATGATCTGAGATATGATCTGATATGTGATCTGATATATGATCTGATATATGATCTGATATATGATCTGAGATATGATCTGAGATATGATCTGAGATATGATCTGAGATATGATCAGAGATGTGATCTGAGAAATGATCTGAGATATGATCTGAGATATGATCTGATATATGATCTGAGATATGATCTGAGATGTGATCTGAGATGTGATCAGAGATGTGATCAGAGATATGATCTGAGATATGATCAGAGATTTGATCTGAGATATGATCTGATATATGATCTGATATATGATCTGATATATGATCTGATATATAATCTGAGATGTGATCAGAGATGTGATCTGAGATGTGATCTGAGATGTGATCTGATATATGATCAGAGATATGATCAGAGATATGATCTGAGATATGATCTGATATATGATCAGAGATATGATCAGAGATATGATCTGAGATATGATCTGAGATATGATCTGAGATATGATCTGAGATATGATCTGAGATATGATCTGAGATATGATCTGATATATGATCTGAGATATGATCTGAGATATGATCTGAGATATGATCTGAGATATGATCAGAGATATGATCTGAGATATGATCTGATATGTGATCAGAGATGTGATCAGAGATGTGATCAGAGATATGATCTGATATGTGATCTGAGATGTGATCTAAGATATGATCTGAGATATGATCTGATATATGATTTGATATATGATCTGATATATGATCTGAGATATGATCTGAGATGTGATCTGAGATGTGATCTGAGATGTGATCAGAGATATGATCAGAGATATGATCAGAGATATGATCAGAGATATGATCTGAGATATGATCTGAGATATGATCTGAGATATGATCTGAGATATGATCTGAGATATGATCTGATATATGATCTGAGATATGATCTGAGATATGATCTGATATATGATCTGAGATATGATCTGAGATATGATCTGAGATATGATCTGAGATATGATCTGAGATGTGATCTGAGATGTGATCTGAGATGTGATCAGAGATGTGATCAGAGATATGATCTGAGATATGATCAGAGATATGATTTGATATATGATCTGAGATATGATCTGAGATATGATCTGATATATGATCTGATATATGCGTGTGTTGAAGTTGTGTCTGTTGTTCTTTTCACCTGTGCAGTGTTTATCCACTCGCTTTACATGCCTAGCGGGAACTACAGGTGAAGATCCAGAATGGAGGTACAAACTACAGACTCTAACCTGAGATTAAACTCAAACTACAGACTCTAACCTGAGATTAAACTCAAACTACAGACTCTAACCTGAGATTAAACTCAAACTACAGACTCTAACCTGAGATTAAACTCAATCTACAGACTCTAACCTGAGATTAAACTCAAACTACAGACACTAACCTGAGATTAAACTCAAACTACAGACTCTAACCTGAGATTAAACTCAAACTACAGACTCTAACCTGAGATTAAACTCAATCTACAGACTCTAACCTGAGATTAAACTCAAACTACAGACTCTAACCTGAGATTAAACTCAATCTACAGACTCTAACCTGAGATTAAACTCAATCTACAGACACTAACCTGAGATTAAACTCAATCTACAGACTCTAACCTGAGATTAAACTCAAACTACAGACTCTAACCTGAGATTAAACTCAAACTACAGACTCTAACCTGAGATTAAACTCAATCTACAGACTCTAACCTGAGATTAAACTCAATCTACAGACACTAACCTGAGATTAAACTCAATCTACAGACTCTAACCTGAGATTAAACTCAATCTACAGACTCTAACCTGAGATTAAACTCAAACTACAGACTCTAACCTGAGATTAAACTCAATCTACAGACTCTAACCTGAGATTAAACTCAATCTACAGACACTAACCTGAGATTAAACTCAATCTAAAGACTCTAACCTGAGATTAAACTCAAACTACAGACTCTAACCTGAGATTAAACTCAATCTACAGACACTAACCTGAGATTAAACTCAATCTACAGACTCTAACCTGAGATTAAACTCAATCTACAGACTCTAACCTGAGATTAAACTCAAACTACAGACACTAACCTGAGATTAAACTCAATCTACAGACTCTAACCTGAGATTAAACTCAAACTACAGACACTAACCTGAGATTAAACTCAATCTACAGACTCTAACCTGAGATTAAACTCAAACTACAGACTCTAACCTGAGATTAAACTGAATCTACAGACTCTAACCTGAGATTAAACTCAAACTACAGACTCTAACCTGAGATTAAACTCAATCTACAGACTCTAACCTGAGATTAAACTCAAACTACAGACACTAACCTGAGATTAAACTCAATCTACAGACACTAACCTGAGATTAAACTCAATCTACAGACACTAACCTGAGATTAAACTCAATCTACAGACTCTAACCTGAGATTAAACTCAAACTACAGACTCTAACCTGAGATTAAACTCAATCTACAGACTCCAACCTGAGATTAAACTCAATCTACAGACACTAACCTGAGATTAAACTGAATCTACAGACTCTAACCTGAGATTAAACTCAAACTACAGACTCTAACCTGAGATTAAACTCAATCTACAGACTCTAACCTGAGATTAAACTCAAACTACAGACTCTAACCTGAGATTAAACTCAAACTACAGACACTAACCTGAGATTAAACTCAATCTACAGACACTAACCTGAGATTAAACTCAATCTACAGACACTAACCTGAGATTAAACTCAATCTACAGACTCTAACCTGAGATTAAACTCAAACTACAGACTCCAACCTGAGATTAAACTCAATCTACAGACTCCAACCTGAGATTAAACTCAATCTACAGACTCTAACCTGAGATTAAACTCAAACTACAGACTCTAACCTGAGATTAAACTCAAACTACAGACACTAACCTGAGATTAAACTCAATCTACAGACACTAACCTGAGATTAAACTCAATCTACAGACACTAACCTGAGATTAAACTCAATCTACAGACTCTAACCTGAGATTAAACTCAAACTACAGACTCTAACCTGAGATTAAACTCAATCTACAGACTCCAACCTGAGATTAAACTCAATCTACAGACTCTAACCTGAGATTAAACTCAAACTACAGACTCTAACCTGAGATTAAACTCAATCTACAGACTCTAACCTGAGATTAAACTCAATCTACAGACACTAACCTGAGATTAAACTCAATCTACAGACACTAACCTGAGATTAAACTCAATCTACAGACTCTAACCTGAGATTAAACTCAAACTACAGACACTAACCTGAGATTAAACTCAATCTACAGACTCTAACCTGAGATTAAACTCAATCTACAGACTCTAACCTGAGATTAAACTCAATCTACAGACACTAACCTGAGATTAAACTCAAACTACAGACACTAACCTGAGATTAAACTCAAACTACAGACACTAACCTGAGATTAAACTCAATCTACAGACTCTAACCTGAGATTAAACTCAATCTACAGACTCTAACCTGAGATTAAACTCAATCTACAGACACTAACCTGAGATTAAACTCAATCTACAGACTCTAACCTGAGATTAAACTCAAACTACAGACACTAACCTGAGATTAAACTCAATCTACAGACACTAACCTGAGATTAAACTCAATCTACAGACTCTAACCTGAGATTAAACTCAAACTACAGACTCTAACCTGAGATTAAACTCAAACTACAGACTCTAACCTGAGATTAAACTCAATCTACAGACTCTAACCTGAGATTAAACTCAATCTACAGACACTAACCTGAGATTAAACTCAATCTACAGACTCTAACCTGAGATTAAACTCAATCTACAGACTCTAACCTGAGATTAAACTACAGACACTAACCTGAGATTAAACTCAAACTACAGACTCTAACCTGAGATTAAACTCAAACTACAGACTCTAACCTGAGATTAAACTCAATCTACAGACTCTAACCTGAGATTAAACTCAATCTACAGACTCTAACCTGAGATTAAACTCAATCTACAGACTCTAACCTGAGATTAAACTCAATCTACAGACTCTAACCTGAGATTAAACTCAATCTACAGACTCTAACCTGAGATTAAACTCAAACTACAGACTCTAACCTGAGATTAAACTCAATCTACAGACTCTAACCTGAGATTAAACTCAAACTACAGACTCTAACCTGAGATTAAACTCAAACTACAGACTCTAACCTGAGATTAAACTCAATCTACAGACTCTAACCTGAGATTAAACTCAAACTACAGACTCTAACCTGAGATTAAACTCAATCTACAGACTCTAACCTGAGATTAAACTCAAACTACAGACTCTAACCTGAGATTAAACTCAATCTACAGACTCTAACCTGAGATTAAACTCTAACTACAGACTCTAACCTGAGATTAAACTCAATCTACAGACTCTAACCTGAGATTAAACTCAATCTACAGACTCTAACCTGAGATTAAACTCAAACTACAGACTCTAACCTGAGATTAAACTCAATCTACAGACTCTAACCTGAGATTAAACTCAATCTACAGACTCTAACCTGAGATTAAACTCAATCTACAGACTCTAACCTGAGATTAAACTCAATCTACAGACTCTAACCTGAGATTAAACTCAAACTACAGACTCTAACCTGAGATTAAACTCAAACTACAGACTCTAACCTGAGATTAAACTCAAACTACAGACTCTAACCTGAGATTAAACTCAATCTACAGACTCTAACCTGAGATTAAACTCAAACTACAGACTCTAACCTGAGATTAAACTCAAACTACAGACTCTAACCTGAGATTAAACTCAAACTACAGACTCTAACCTGAGATTAAACTCAATCTACAGACTCTAACCTGAGATTAAACTCAATCTACAGACTCTAACCTGAGATTAAACTCAATCTACAGACTCTAACCTGAGATTAAACTCAATCTACAGACTCTAACCTGAGATTAAACTCAAACTACAGACTCTAACCTGAGATTAAACTCAATCTACAGACTCTAACCTGAGATTAAACTCAATCTACAGACTCTAACCTGAGATTAAACTCAAACTACAGACTCTAACCTGAGATTAAACTCAATCTACAGACTCTAACCTGAGATTAAACTCAAACTACAGACACTAACCTGAGATTAAACTCAAACTACAGACACTAACCTGAGATTAAACTCAAACTACAGACTCTAACCTGAGATTAAACTCAATCTACAGACTCTAACCTGAGATTAAACTCAATCTACAGACTCTAACCTGAGATTAAACTCAATCTACAGACTCTAACCTGAGATTAAACTCAATCTACAGACTCTAACCTGAGATTAAACTCAAACTAGACTCTAACCTGAGATTAAACTCAATCTACAGACTCTAACCTGAGATTAAACTCAAACTACAGACACTAACCTGAGATTAAACTCAAACTAGACTCTAACCTGAGATTAAACTCAATCTACAGACTCTAACCTGAGATTAAACTCAATCTACAGACTCTAACCTGAGATTAAACTCAATCTACAGACTCTAATGGTTTCCCTGTGATTTTATGGTTAATTGTGACGTTTTGGACTATCTTTGATATGAATGCTGTTCCAGGACCAGCCCAACATCACGTGTGTTTCTGCGGTGATGAGCTGATGCTTTGTGTCCGTAGGTTTATATCGTGGGGATCTGCATTGCAGTGTGTGGGAACTTCCTCATCAGCATCTCCTTAAATATCCAGGTGAACCTCGGCACACAGTCTCGTGAACACACACTCACACACAGATGCTGTTTTCAGTGTTTTGATCTCTTTGCTGGTGCTTGCCGTGCAGAAATACACACACATGCGTCAGTCTCAGCGAGGGACGAGGCCGTACTACACCAGCCGTCTGTGGTGGTGTGGGATCTTGCTCATGGGTTTGGGCGAGCTGGGAAACTTTGCTGCGTATGGATTTGCTCCGGCGTCGCTCATCGCTCCTCTCGGCTGTGTGTCTGTCATCGGTAAATCCACAGTAAAACACGGCTCAGGAGCGTCAGTGTCAGCACGTTACTCTTTAAATGTGTTTAAAGGCTTGTAAAGTTGCTTCTGCTTCTCTCTTTCAGTGAGTGCTGTCATTTCTGTGCTGTTCCTGAAGGAAACGTTACGAGCTTCAGATATCCTCGGTGAGATTCCAGCTTCTGTCTTCTATCCATAGTTTTCATGAAAAACACGGCTCTCCTCTATTACCCGCTAGTCATTTTGACCAGGTTTGTAGTCAGTATTAATGCGGTAAGACTGATATTAAAATACCAAATTCCATAAACACCTTATTGATGTTGCATACACTGTAAAAAAAATCCAAATTTTACGGAAAATAACAATTGTTTACAGTATTTTCCTGTAATTTTGAATTATGTTTAAAACTATGTAAAATTACAAACAATATCTGTAAATAAACAACTTGACTGTTGTTTTAAGGATTATATCATTAATGACAAATTACAGTAATTCTCATTTTTATACAGGAACATTACTGTATTATTTATACTGTATTTTTCTGTTTTCTTAAATTACATACAAATGTATGTAAAATTACAGAACTAATCTGTAATAAAATATTTATCTCATTATATTAAAGGTTTATGTCCATACTAACAATTTAACGTTATTCTTTGTAATTTTAAAGTAAATCTTATTAGTTTCACTGTAAAAATAAAATCGTAAAAAAATTGTATGACTGGCAGCCAAACAAAAACCGTAAAATTAAAGTAAAATATCTTAATTTAAACAAGGAAAACATCTGTAAAATAACAGTTTTTACTAAAACTTTTCATGTAAATTTCTGTAAAATTATTGTTTTTGCACTTTATTTGAATTAAGATATTTTACTATAATTTTATGGTTTTGTTTGGCAGCTGTAGCTGACAGTCATTTACCTTCTTTTTACCATTATTTTTTCCCCAGTGTACTTTCTACAGGAAAGCAGACGAACACAGAATATTAGTGCAACACGAGGTTTCTCGTTAGGAGTTTTCCCATCAAACCCATTATAAAGAAAACAATGTTCACATTCTTGCCTCATCTACTCGCCTGTATATAGTGCGCATCATCCAAAAGGTGTAAACTGATCTTTAATATCCCTGTGTTAGTTCATTACAGCACTTTAAGGGTTCACTGAGGTCTTCAGATCACCTCCGCTGATTGATCAGCTCTATAACGTGGTAACACTTCACAATAAGGTTGTATTAGTTAACATGAACTAACCATGAACAACACCTCTGGTCAGCATTAGTTCATCTTTGTTAACGTTAGTTCATAATAATACAGCTGTTCATGGTTAGTTCACAGAGCATTAACTAATGCTAACAAGATTTTAATAACGCATTAGTAAATGTTGAAATTAACATTAACAAAGATAAATAAATGCTTTATAAGTGTAGTTCATTATTAGTTCATGTTGACTAATGAACCTTATTGTAAAGGGTTACCTATAGCGTTTTACTGTGTAATCAAACGACTCGATTTAAAATAAACCCATATCAACAAATCCTTTAAACTTTGCTTAATTTAATCGTTATTGTGCAGCTCACCCTATTGTGTTTTTCACGTTAAGCGTTCTGTGTTCAGTGACTGAAACACTGCAGCAGGAGCTGGATATGGATCATAAGTGCCCAAAACGTGCATCTTGTTCACATATTTGTGTTTTAAGATGGAAATTTGACAGGCTTGTGCTGCAGTTCTATGGCGGTTTTGCCCTCCAAGGCTCCGCGACAGTCACGTGACTGAAAACTATGAACTGTTATATAGTAAAAAAAAAAAAAAAAAAAGTGTATGTACACATAAAGTAAGACTGGGGAGAGTTTCAGACACTTCAGGGTCATGTGTTGGTCTTCTCTGGGCGCAGGTCCAGCATCTGATCTGGATCCGGCCCGGATCCTGCTGACTGCAGTAAACCTCGGGATAAACAGAGAGACTAGCATTAGCGTAGATGCCATTCTTCTGATGATGTCACGAGTACATCAGGTGTTATGGGAAGTGTTCCCGGTTCCGGCTGACCTAGTTAATGCAGCCTAACAATCATTTCATTGAGAAAGTGTTTTATGTGTATGCCACAGTAAAGAGATGTGTGTTTAGTCTAGATTTAAACTGACAGAGTGTGTGTGCTTCCCCAACAATGCTAGGAAGAGTTCCAGAGTTTAGGAGCTAAATAGGAAAAGGATCGACCGCCTGCAGTTGATTTGGATATTCTCGGTATGATCAACTGGCCAGAGTTTAGAGAGCGCAGTAGACGTGATGGAGTATAATGTGTTAAGAGCTCGCTCAAGTACTGGAGATAAACCATTTAGTGCTTTGTAAGTAATAAGCAAGATTTTAAAATGTATGCGATGTTTAATAGGCAGCCAGTGCAGTGTTGACAGAACTGGGCTAATATGGTCACACTTCCTGGTTCCAGTAAGAACTGGAGCTGCTGCGTTTTGGACCAGCTGGAGTTTATTTATTAAGCGAGCAGGGCAACCACCCAGTAGAGCATTACAATAATCTACAGCTCATGAACGACTCAACTCACTGTCACTGAGAGCATGAGCTGTAGATTAGAGATATGTTTAAGATGGTAGAATGCAGTTTTACAGATGCTAGAAACGTGGCTTTCAAACGAGAGATTGGTATCAAAGAGCACACCCAGGTTCCTCACTGACCACGAGCACTGGACAGAGCAGCATCAAGTGTTAGACAGTATTCTAGGGCACTACTTGTGGAGCTTTTGTGTCCAATTATTAAATTACCGGTCATCCAGTGTTTTATATCAGCTCTGCATTCCGTTAATCTTGTGAATTGGTGAGTTTCTTCAGGGCGTGAAGAAATATAGAGCTGAGTATCGTCAGCATAACAATGAAAACTAATGCCATGCTTCCTAATAATATCTCCCAGTGGTAGCATGTACAGGGTGAAGAGTAGCGGTCCTAGCACTGAGCCTTGTGGTACTCCATACTGAACATGTGATCGGTGTGACATCTCTTCATTTACTGCTACAAACTGATAACACACACACACACACACACACACTATGATGTGTAAATAACATCTCGGCCCAGTAGCTTTGCTCTTGGACAGTAGTTCACACAGAGATTCCTGTAGTCTGTGTCGGACAGATGTGGGACGTTTATATCGGTCGGAGTCACTAAAGTTCAAGGGTCACGGCCCAGACTGAATCAGCTGTGTGTGATGAAATGCAGGAGAACACATGATCTCAGACTGAAGCTCTTGTGATGTTTTCTTTCACAGGAGGCGCTTTAGCTCTGATTGGCACTTACTGTCTGGTGACCTTCGCCCCTCACTCGTCCCCTCACGTGACGGCCAATATGGTGGAGCGTTCGCTGGTCAGCTGGATGTTCCTCATTTACTTTGTAAGTTTGTTGTAACCTCCACCCAGTACCTGACCAATCACACGTTATACAAGAAGCCATTAGAAAAGTGCCAACCACAGGTGAATGATGTGTGTGTCTCTGCAGTCGTTTGAGGCGATCCTCTTCGCCGTCATGATGTATCTGTACAAGTGCAGGAACATGAAGCACATCGTGATCATCATGCTCATGGTGGCGCTGCTCGGTAAGAACAGATTCTGCTCTCGTCATCGACGGCTGACACTGAAGATGATGAGAGAGACCAACATGAGCTGATCAGGGCCGTGCACAGACATTCTGAGGGGCAGTGGCCCACACCAACAAAATGGCCGCTGGGGTGGGGGGGCATTGGGGGCTTGTCCATCTTACTCTTACTATTCCTGTTAGTGTCTGATCTGGCGATGCTCAGTGGGCTCTCCCTCACTCTCTGAGCCCTCCTGACCACAGATGATACAAAATCTCATCTCAGTACTTTTGATTAATGAAAATACTATTTTAAATTTTGTCATTTCATCTTAATATCAACATTTGTGAGATCTAATTTTGATCTAATTTTGTGTTTATCGAAAATAGTGATGAATTTATGGACACAATGTTTTTGGCTTTGCGGAGTAAATGTTATAGGTTTTATTTTGAAGTAAAAAGATTAAATTAGACCCTTGGGGTAAGATGACCCAGCCGTATTTGGCACAGAAGGCCCCAAGTGGCATGTTGTTACTGGTGTTATTGTTTTTAAACGTAATACTTATTGTAATTAACAGGGCTATTTTTGAACATTTTCATGATTTAGATGTCTTCACTTTCATTAAAACATATCCCGTAGTTTAATTGAGTGAATTTATTATGACAAAATCTATTATGATTTATCTTCAATTAAAATATGGACAGTTAAATAAGTAAATATTGATATGCTTGTACATAAGTCATAAAAAATGTAGCTTTCAGATGATTATCTTTTAATGGGATTCAGATTTTTCAGTTATCAATTATTCTACTAAATTATCAAAATAAAATTAAGTAGAATATCTTTAGTATTTTACACGAATGACACTTTAAAATATAAATGAATAGTAATAAGAATTATATCAAAAGTAATTTATAAATTCTGTAACAGTTTTTGGGCTATTATATTAAATTAGGCCTATATATATTCTACAAAGTGTGCCATCAACAGCAAAGTTGGTGTTATTTATACTAGATCAGATCGGGTACAAAAACTTGATTAGACAAGAATTATAATTCTCTTCCAAGAATGTGTGTTTTGAAGTTGTTAACACTATTAGAAGATCAGGAACAAAATAATACCGACAGAAATACAAAAACAAACCAAATGACTAATACCGCGGAGTGTAACGCACACTGTTTCTGGAGCTGCTGTCTCCGACAGACTCTGAGTGAGGCTGGGGAGCGAGCGGGAAAACACGGGAGCGGATTCGCGGAATCGGTGGATCTTTAGCGGAGGGAAAACAGAACACTTCTAGCGGGGATGGGTGGCTAATGAGGGCAGAGGGGCAGAGGCTCTGGCCCCCGGGACCCCCCTGTGCACGGCCCTGAGCAGACGGAGGAAATGTGATTTTCATTTTATGAGCCGGTTTAAAAGTATCCAGATGTGATCATATAGGGCCAGATGTTCAAAGAGTTTGAAATGTTCACAGAGCATCAATCTGCAAAATTGGTTTGGATCACCCTGATCCAGATACACACCTTTATGCTGCGTTCACACCAAACGCGAATAGAGCGTCAAAATCACGTCGAGTTTCACACGCAAACATTTTGAATCCATTCGATTTCAATTCCACAGGGAATTGGACGCTTATAAATCGAGCGTTTGCAGTGAAACAGACGCGCGTTCAAGGCGCTCCAGGAGAAATATGTCATAAAACACCACTCCGCCTCTTTTCATTTACATTAAAAATATATATTAAACATTAATAACCACACACATGTGGTCCAGGCAACGCCTACATTATCTTCACTGCATGTGTGTTTAAATATCCTAAAATATAAAGTTCTGAAACTTCTCTTTGCCCTCAGTCAAAACGATTTGGCAGACGACAAATGATGATTCATGAGAGCAAAGATCGGCCGTTACATCCACACAAGACGAGCCACTACAGGCCATCAGAGCCAGCGGCTGAAGGACTGGCCGAGGAGAGGCTGCTCTCACCGGGGTTAATGAGCGCTGAGCACCTGATCCACTGGAGCTCACACACACCAGATCACATGTTCAGCTCCACACACACACACACCAGATCACATGTTCAGCTCCACACACACCAGATCACATGTTCAGCTCCACACACACACACACCAGATCACATGTTCAGCTCCACACACACACACACCAGATCACATGTTCAGCTCCACACACACCAGATCACATGTTCAGCTCCACACACACACACACACACCAGATCACATGTTCAGCTCCACACACACCAGATCACATGTTCAGCTCCACACACACCAGATCACATGTTCAACTCCACACACACACCAGATCACATGTTCAACTCCACACACACCAGATCACATGTTCAACTCCACACACACCAGATCACATGTTCAACTCCACACACACCAGATCACATGTTCAGCTCCACACACACCAGATCACATGTTCAACTCCACACACACCAGATCACGTTCAACTCCACACACACCAGATCACATGTTCAACTCCACACACACCAGATCACATGTTCAACTCCACACACACCAGATCACGTTCAACTCCACACACACCAGATCACATGTTCAACTGCACACACACCAGATCACATGTTCAACTCCACACACACACCAGATCACATGTTCAACTCCACACACACCAGATCACATTTTCAACTCCACACACACACCAGATCACATTTTCAGCTCCACACAAACCAGATCACATGTTCAACTCCACACACACCAGATCACATGTTCAACTCCACACAAACCAGATCACATGTTCAGCTCCACACACACCAGATCACATGTTCAACTCCACACACACCAGATCACATGTTCAACTCCACACACACCAGATCACATGTTCAACTCCACACAAACCAGATCACATGTTCAACTCCACACACACCAGATCACATGTTCAGCTCCACACACACCAGATCACATGTTCAACTCCACACACACAGATCACATGTTCAACTCCACACACACCAGATCACATGTTCAACTCCACACACACCAGATCACATGTTCAACTCCACACACACCAGATCACATGTTCAACTCCACACACACCAGATCACATGTTCAACTCCACACACACCAGATCACATGTTCAACTCCACACACACACACCAGATCACATGTTCAGCTCCACACACACCAGATCACATGTTCAGCTCCACACACACCAGATCACATGTTCAGCTCCACACACACCAGCTCACATGTTCAACTCCACACACACAGATCACATGTTCAACTCCACACACACCAGATCACATGTTCAACTCCACACACACAGATCACATGTTCAACTCCACACACACCAGATCACATGTTCAACTCCACACACACCAGATCACATGTTCAACTCCACACACACCAGATCACATGTTCAACTCCACACACACCAGATCACATGTTCAGCTCCACACACACCAGATCACATGTTCAACTCCACACACACCAGATCACATGTTCAACTCCACACACACAGATCACATGTTCAACTCCACACACACCAGATCACGTTCAGCTCCACACACACCAGATCACATGTTCAACTCCACACACACCAGATCACGTTCAGCTCCACACACACCAGATCACATGTTCAACTCCACACACACCAGATCACGTTCAGCTCCACACACACCAGATCACGTGTTCAACTCCACACACACCAGATCACATGTTCAACTCCACACACACCAGATCACGTTCAGCTCCACACACACCAGATCACGTTCAGCTCCACACACACCAGATCACGTTCAGCTCCACACACACCAGATCACATGTTCAGCTCCACACACACCAGATCACGTTCAGCTCCACACACACCAGATCACGTGTTCAGAGAGGAGCTCTCTTTAGAAACCACAGATTTGAGCTTTAAACAACTACATTCTCACCTGAAAAAGTCTTAAAACTACATTTAGTGACACAATAACAGTAGTGTTTTTAAATTATGCGGGTTTCTCAGCGACAGCAGCGAGCAGGCTCCTGATTGGTTAATGCGGCGCGAATTGACGCCAAAGTTCAAATTTGTCAGATGCGAATTCGAGATGGACGAGGATTGGATTAGAACTACAAACGCGGATAAAATGTGTTAAAAAACTACAAACATGGCGGATGTGCGAGTCCGACGGTTAAGTAGAGAGGATTAGATAAAGGGGTTTGAGTGAGCAATTATCAGTAATTAACCTGACAAAAGGATATTTATTCAATGTTAGCCACATTTTATTTCAGCTACAGCCGCATTGAGAACTTTTGTAATGATACGTTTGGCTATTACCTTCGCAAACACATGAGAGGAGTCTCTGCACCCACGAATGGCAGATCAACGTGCGACTACATCTCTCTCCGATCCGGTAGGAAATTAAATTGAATGTGGAGGATTTGAGCTGTGGCGATGATTGACAGGGCAGTTTAAACGGTAACAGAGTCCGTTAAAGATGACGAGTAGTAGGCTATGCCCCAAAGCTTCCATACTCTTCTGCTACACACTCAAAAGTATGTGCTTTTTCTTCACAAAAAGAGTACATACTTTTAGGACGTAGTATAAGTAGGCGAATTGGGGCACAGCAGTGGAATCGCGTCCATCGCGCCGCAGGACCTCCAGACGCGCGTCAACGCGCCTTTCCATTGACTTAACATGGAAATCACTCGCGCCAGACGCTCTATTCGCGTTCGGTGTGAACGCAGCAAAACACAAAATCCAAATCCTCTCCTAAAGCCCGTCCCATTGCTGGGTCAGGAGTCGCTGGCCCCTGATCCCCTCCGGAGGATGACCCCTGATCACCTCCAGAGGATGACCCCAGATCCCCTCCGGAGGATGACCCCTGATCACCTCCAGAGGATGACCCCTGATCCCCTCCGGAGGATGACCCCTGATCCCCTCCGGAGGATGACCCCTGATCCCCTCCGGAGGATGACCCCTGATCCCCTCCGGAGGATGACCCCTGATCCCCTCCGGAGGATGACCCCTGATCCCCTCCGGAGGATGACCCCTGATCCCCTCCGGAGGATGACCCCTGATCACCTCCGGAGGATGACCCCTGATCCCCTCCGGAGGATGACCCCTGATCCCCTCCGGAGGATGACCCCAGATCCCCTCCGGAGGATGACCCCTGATCCCCTCCGGAGGATGACCCCTGATCCCCTCTGGAGGATGACCCCTGATCCCCTCTGGAGGATGACCCCTGATCCCCTCTGGAGGATGACCCCTGATCCCCTCCGGAGGATGACCCCTGATCACCTCCAGAGGATGACCCCAGATCCCCTCCGGAGGATGACCCCTGATCACCTCCGGAGGATGACCCCTGATCCCCTCCGGAGGATGACCCCTGATCCCCTCCGGAGGATGACCCCTGATCCCCTCCGGAGGATGACCCCTGATCCCCTCCGGAGGATGACCCCTGATCCCCTCCGGAGG
>CM042252.1:54381404-54408904 GCA_023566225.1 Romanogobio albipinnatus | reverse complement strand
AACACTGAAGAGCAGCTTTAGACCTGACTGACCTCAGAACACTGAAGAGCGGCTTTAGACCTGACTGACCTCAGAACAGTGAAGAGCAGCTTTAGACCTGACTGACCTCAGAACACTGAAGAGCAGCTTTAGACCTGACTGACCTCAGAACACTGAAGAGCAGCTTTAGACCTGACTGACCTCAGAACACTGAAGAGCAGCTTTAGACCTGACTGACCTCAGAACACTGAAGAGCAGCTTTACACCTGACTGACCTCAGAACACTGAAGAGCGGCTTTAGACCTGACTGACCTCAAAACACTGAAGAGCAGCTTTAGACCTGACTGACCTCAGAACAGTGAAGAGCAGCTTTAGACCTGACTGACCTCAGAACACTGAAGAGCGGCTTTAGACCTGACTGACCTCAGAACACTGAAGAGCAGCTTTAGACCTGACTGACCTCAGAACAGTGAAGAGCAGCTTTAGACCTGACTGACCTCAGAACAGTGAAGAGCAGCTTTAGACCTGACTGACCTCAGAACACTGAAGAGCAGCTTTAGACCTGACTGACCTCAGAACACTGAAGAGCGGCTTTAGACCTGACTGACCTCAGAACACTGAAGAGCAGCTTTAGACCTGACTGACCTCAGAACACTGAAGAGCAGCTTTAGACCTGACTGACCTCAGAACACTGAAGAGCAACTTTAGACCTGACTGACCTCAGAACAGTGAAGAGCGGCTTTAGACCTGACTGACCTCAGAACAGTGAAGAGCGGCTTTAGACCTGACTTACCTCAGAACACTGAAGGGCAGCTTTAGACCTGACTGACCTCAGAACAGTGTAGAGCAGCTTTAGACCTGACTGACCTCAGAACACTGAAGAGCAGCTTTAGACCTGACTGACCTTAGAACAGTGAAGAGCGGCTTTAGACCTGACTTACCTCAGAACAGTGAAGAGCAGCTTTAGACCTGACTGACCTCAGAACAGTGAAGAGCAGCTTTAGACCTGACTGACCTCAGAACACTGAAGAGCAGCTTTAGACCTGACTGACCTCAGAACAGTGAAGAGCAGCTTTAGACCTGACTGACCTCAGAACACTGAAGAGCAGCTTTAGACCTGACTGACCTCAGAACACTGAAGAGCAGCTTTAGACCTGACTGACCTCAGAACACTGAAGAGCGGCTTTAGACCTGACTGACCTCAGAACACTGAAGAGCGGCTTTAGACCTGACTGACCTCAGAACACTGAAAAGCGGCTTTAGACCTGACTGACCTCAGAACACTGAAGAGCAGCTTTAGACCTGACTGACCTCAGAACACTGAAGAGCAGCTTTAGACCTGACTGACCTCAGAACACTGAAGAGCAGCTTCAGACCTGACTGACCTCAGAACAGTGAAGAGCAGCTTTAGACCTGACTGACCTCAGAACACTGAAGAGCGGCTGTAGACCTGACTGACCTCAGAACACTGAAGAGCAGCTTTAGACCTGACTGACCTCAGAACACTGAAGTGCGGCTTTAGACCTGACTGACCTCAGAACAGTGTAGAGCGGCTTTAGACCTGACTGACCTCAGAACACTGAAGAGCAGCTTTAGACCTGACTGACCTCAGAACACTGAAGAGCAGCTTTAGACCTGACTGACCTCAGAACAGTGAAGAGCAGCTTTAGACCTGACTGACCTCAGAACACTGAAGAGCAGCTTTAGACCTGACTGACCTCAGAACACTGAAGAGCAGCTTTAGACCTGACTGACCTCAGAACACTGAAGAGCAGCTTCAGACCTGACTGACCTCAGAACAGTGAAGAGCAGCTTTAGACCTGACTGACCTCAGAACAGTGAAGAGCGGCTTTAGACCTGACTGACCTCAGAACACTGAAGAGCAGCTTTAGACCTGACTGACCTCAGAACACTGAAGAGCGGCTTTAGACCTGACTGACCTCAGAACACTGAAGAGCAGCTTTAGACCTGACTGACCTCAGAACACTGAAGAGCAGCTTCAGACCTGACTGACCTCAGAACACTGAAGAGCAGCTTTAGACCTGACTGACCTCAGAACACTGAAGAGCAGCTTTAGACCTGACTGACCTCAGAACACTGAAGAGCAGCTTTAGACCTGACTGACCTCAGAACAGTGAAGAGCAGCTTTAGACCTGACTGACCTCAGAACACTGAAGAGCAGCTTTAGACCTGACTGACCTCAGAACACTGAAGAGCGGCTTTAGACCTGACTGACCTCAGAACACTGAAGAGCAGCTTTAGACCTGACTGACCTCAGAACAGTGAAGAGCAGCTTTAGACCTGACTGACCTCAGAACAGTGAAGAGTGGCTTTAGACCTGACTGACCTCAGAACACTGAAGAGCAGCTTTAGACCTGACTGACCTCAGAACAGTGAAGAGCAGCTTTAGACCTGACTGACATCAGAACACTGAAGAGCGGCTTTAGACCTGACTGACCTCAGAACACTGAAAAGCGGCTTTAGGCCTGACTGACCTCAGAACACTGAAGAGCAGCTTTAGACCTGACTGACCTCAGAACACTGAAGAGCAGCTTTAGACCTGACTGACCTCAGAACACTGAAGAGCAGCTTCAGACCTGACTGACCTCAGAACACTGAAGAGCAGCTTCAGACCTGACTGACCTCAGAACACTGAAGAGCAGCTTTAGACCTGACTGACCTCAGAACACTGAAGAGCGGCTGTAGACCTGACTGACCTCAGAACACTGAAGAGCAGCTTTAGACCTGACTGACCTCAGAACACTGAAGTGCGGCTTTAGACCTGACTGACCTCAGAACAGTGTAGAGCGGCTTTAGACCTGACTGACCTCAGAACACTGAAGAGCAGCTTCAGACCTGACTGACCTCAGAACACTGAAGAGCAGCTTTAGACCTGACTGACCTCAGAACACTGAAGAGCAGCTTTAGACCTGACTGACCTCAGAACACTGAAGAGCGGCTTTAGACCTGACTGACCTCAGAACAGTGAAGAGCATCTTTAGACCTGACTGACCTCAGAACACTGAAGAGCGGCTTTAGACCTGACTGACCTCAGAACACTGAAGAGCGGCTTTAGACCTGACTGACCTCAGAACACTGAAGAGCGGCTTTAGACCTGACTGACCTCAGAACAGTGAAGAGCAGCTTTAGACCTGACTGACCTCAGAACAGTGAAGAGCAGCTTTAGACCTGACTGACCTCAGAACACTGAAGAGCAGCTTTAGACCTGACTGACCTCAGAACAGTGAAGAGCAGCTTTAGACCTGACTGACCTCAGAACACTGAAGAGCGGCTTTAGACCTGACTGACCTCAGAACAGTGAAGAGCAGCTTTAGACCTGACTGACCTCAGAACAGTGAAGAGCAGCTTTAGACCTGACTGACCTCAGAACACTGAAGAGCAGCTTTAGACCTGACTGACCTCAGAACAGTGAAGAGCAGCTTTAGACCTGACTGACCTCAGAACACTGAAGAGCGGCTTTAGACCTGACTGACCTCAGAACAGTGAAGAGCAGCTTTAGACCTGACTGACCTCAGAACAGTGAAGAGCATCTTTAGACCTGACTGACCTCAGAACACTGAAGAGCAGCTTTAGACCTGACTGACCTCAGAACACTGAAGAGCGGCTTTAGACCTGACTGACCTCAGAACACTGAAGAGCAGCTTTAGACCTGACTGACCTCAGAACAGTGAAGAGTGGCTTTAGACCTGACTGACCTCAGAACACTGAAGAGCAGCTTTAGACCTGACTGACCTCAGAACACTGAAGAGCGGCTTTAGACCTGACTGACCTCAGAACACTGAAGAGCGGCTTTAGACCTGACTGACCTCAGAACAGTGAAGAGCAGCTTTAGACCTGACTGACCTCAGAACAGTGAAGAGCAGCTTTAGACCTGACTGACCTCAGAACACTGAAGAGCGGCTTTAGACCTGACTGACCTCAGAACACTGAAGAGCAGCTTTAGACCTGACTGACCTCAGAACAGTGAAGAGCAGCTTTAGACCTGACTGACCTCTGAACACTGAAGAGCAGCTTTAGACCTGACTGACCTCAGAACAGTGAAGAGCAGCTTTAGACCTGACTGACCTCAGAACACTGAAGAGCGGCTTTAGACCTGACTGACCTCAGAACACTGAAGAGCAGCTTTAGACCTGACTGACCTCAGAACACTGAAGAGCGGCTTTAGACCTGACTGACCTCAGAACACTGAAGAGCGGCTTTAGACCTGACTGACCTCAGAACAGTGAAGAGCAGCTTTAGACCTGACTGACCTCAGAACACTGAAGAGCGGCTTTAGACCTGACTGACCTCAGAACACTGAAGAGCAGCTTTAGACCTGACTGACCTCAGAACACTGAAGAGCGGCTTTAGACCTGACTGACCTCAGAACACTGAAGAGCGGCTTTAGACCTGACTGACCTCAGAACACTGAAGAGCGGCTTTAGACCTGACTGACCTCAGAACAGTGAAGAGCAGCTTTAGACCTGACTGACCTCAGAACAGTGAAGAGCAGCTTTAGACCTGACTGACCTCAGAACACTGAAGAGCGGCTTTAGACCTGACTGACCTCAGAACAGTGAAGAGCAGCTTTAGACCTGACTGACCTCAGAACAGTGAAGAGCAGCTTTAGACCTGACTGACCTCTGAACACTGAAGAGCAGCTTTAGACCTGACTGACCTCAGAACAGTGAAGAGCAGCTTTAGACCTGACTGACCTCAGAACACTGAAGAGCGGCTTTAGACCTGACTGACCTCAGAACACTGAAGAGCAGCTTTAGACCTGACTGACCTCAGAACACTGAAGAGCGGCTTTAGACCTGACTGACCGCAGAACACTGAAGAGCGGCTTTAGACCTGACTGACCTCAGAACAGTGAAGAGCAGCTTTAGACCTGACTGACCTCAGAACACTGAAGAGCAGCTTTAGACCTGACTGACCTCAGAACAGTGAAGAGTGCCTTTAGACCTGACTGACCTCAGAACAGTGAAGAGCGGCTTTAGACCTGACTGACCTCAGAACAGTGAAGAGCGGCTTTAGACCTGACTGACCTCAGAACAGTGAAGAGCGCCTTTAGACCTGACTGACCTCAGAACACTGAAGAGCGGCTTTAGACCTGACTGACCTCAGAACACTGAAGAGCAGCTTTAGACCTGACTGACCTCAGAACAGTGAAGAGCAGCTTTAGACCTGACTGACCTCAGAACAGTGAAGAGCGGCTTTAGACCTGACTGATCTCAGAACAGTGAAGAGCGGCTTTAGACCTGACTGACCTCAGAACACTGAAGAGCAGCTTTAGACCTGACTGACCTCAGAACACTGAAGAGCAGCTTTAGACCTGACTGACCTCAGAACAGTGAAGAGCAGCTTTAGACCTGACTGACCTCAGAACAGTGAAGAGCAGCTTTAGACCTGACTGACCTCAGAACAGTGAAGAGCAGCTTTAGACCTGACTGACCTCAGAACAGTGAAGAGCAGCTTTAGACCTGACTGACATCAGAACACTGAAGAGCGGCTTTAGACCTGACTGACCGCAGAACACTGAAGAGCGGCTTTAGACCTGACTGACCTCAGAACAGTGAAGAGCAGCTTTAGACCTGACTGACCTCAGAACACTGAAGAGCGGCTTTAGACCTGACTGACATCAGAACACTGAAGAGCGGCTTTAGACCTGACTGACCTCAGAACACTGAAGAGCAGCTTTAGACCTGACTGACCTCAGAACAGTGAAGAGCAGCTTTAGACCTGACTGACCTCAGAACACTGAAGAGCGGCTTTAGACCTGACTGACCGCAGAACACTGAAGAGCGGCTTTAGACCTGACTGACCTCAGAACAGTGAAGAGCAGCTTTAGACCTGACTGACCTCAGAACACTGAAGAGCAGCTTTAGACCTGACTGACCTCAGAACACTGAAGAGCAGCTTTAGACCTGACTGACCTCAGAACACTGAAGAGCAGCTTTAGACCTGACTGACCTCAGAACAGTGAAGAGCAGCTTTAGACCTGACTGACCTCAGAACACTGAAGAGCAGCTTTAGACCTGACTGACCTCAGAACACTGAAGAGCAGCTTTAGACCTGACTGACCTCAGAACAGTGAAGAGCAGCTTTAGACCTGACTGACCTCAGAACACTGAAGAGCAGCTTCAGACCTGACTGACCTCAGAACACTGAAGAGCAGCTTTAGACCTGACTGACCTCAGAACACTGAAGAGCAGCTTTAGACCTGACTGACCTCAGAACACTGAAGAGCAGCTTTAGACCTGACTGACCTCAGAACAGTGAAGAGCAGCTTTAGACCTGACTGACCTCAGAACACTGAAGAGCAGCTTTAGACCTGACTGACCTCAGAACACTGAAGAGCGGCTTTAGACCTGACTGACCTCAGAACACTGAAGAGCAGCTTTAGACCTGACTGACCTCAGAACAGTGAAGAGCAGCTTTAGACCTGACTGACCTCAGAACAGTGAAGAGTGGCTTTAGACCTGACTGACCTCAGAACACTGAAGAGCAGCTTTAGACCTGACTGACCTCAGAACAGTGAAGAGCAGCTTTAGACCTGACTGACATCAGAACACTGAAGAGCGGCTTTAGACCTGACTGACCTCAGAACACTGAAAAGCGGCTTTAGACCTGACTGACCTCAGAACACTGAAGAGCAGCTTTAGACCTGACTGACCTCAGAACACTGAAGAGCAGCTTTAGACCTGACTGACCTCAGAACACTGAAGAGCAGCTTCAGACCTGACTGACCTCAGAACACTGAAGAGCAGCTTCAGACCTGACTGACCTCAGAACACTGAAGAGCAGCTTTAGACCTGACTGACCTCAGAACACTGAAGAGCGGCTGTAGACCTGACTGACCTCAGAACACTGAAGAGCAGCTTTAGACCTGACTGACCTCAGAACACTGAAGTGCGGCTTTAGACCTGACTGACCTCAGAACAGTGTAGAGCGGCTTTAGACCTGACTGACCTCAGAACACTGAAGAGCAGCTTCAGACCTGACTGACCTCAGAACACTGAAGAGCAGCTTTAGACCTGACTGACCTCAGAACACTGAAGAGCAGCTTTAGACCTGACTGACCTCAGAACACTGAAGAGCAGCTTTAGACCTGACCGACCTCAGAACACTGAAGAGCGGCTTTAGACCTGACTGACCTCAGAACACTGAAGAGCAGCTTTAGACCTGACTGACCTCAGAACACTGCAGAGCGGCTTTAGACCTGACCGACCTCAGAACAGTGTAGAGCAGCTTCAGACCTGACTGACCTCAGAACACTGAAGAGCAGCTTTAGACCTGACTGACCTCAGAACACTGAAGAGCAGCTTTAGACCTGACCGACCTCAGAACACTGAAGAGCGGCTTTAGACCTGACTGACCTCAGAACACTGAAGAGCAGCTTTAGACCTGACTGACCTCAGAACACTGAAGAGCAGCTTTAGACCTGACTGACCTCAGAACACTGAAGAGCAGCTTTAGACCTGACTGACCTCAGAACACTGAAGAGCGGCTTTAGACCTGACTGACCTCAGAACACTGAAGAGCGGCTTTAGACCTGACTGACCTCAGAACACTGAAGAGCAGCTTTAGACCTGACTGACCTCAGAACACTGAAGAGCAGCTTTAGACCTGACTGACCTCAGAACACTGAAGAGCAGCTTTAGACCTGACTGACCTCAGAACAGTGAAGAGCAGCTTTAGACCTGACTGACCTCAGAACACTGAAGAGCGGCTTTAGACCTGACTGACCTCAGAACACTGAAGAGCGGCTTTAGACCTGACTGACCTCAGAACACTGAAGAGCAGCTTTAGACCTGACTGACCTCAGAACACTGAAGAGCGGCTTTAGACCTGACTGACCTCAGAACACTGAAGAGCAGCTTTAGACCTGACTGACCTCAGAACACTGAAGAGCAGCTTTAGACCTGACTGACCTCAGAACACTGAAGAGCAGCTTTAGACCTGACTGACCTCAGAACACTGAAGAGCAGCTTTAGACCTGACTGACCTCAGAACACTGAAGAGCAGCTTTAGACCTGACTGACCTCAGAACACTGAAGAGCGGCTTTAGACCTGACTGACCTCAGAACACTGAAGAGCGGCTTTAGACCTGACTGACCTCAGAACACTGAAGAGCAGCTTTAGACCTGACTGACCTCAGAACAGTGAAGAGCAGCTTTAGACCTGACTGACCTCAGAACACTGAAGAATGGCTTAAGACCTGACTGACCTCAGAACACTGAAGAGCAGCTTTAGACCTGACTGACCTCAGAACAGTGAAGAGCAGCTTTAGACCTGACTGACCTCAGAACAGTGTAGAGCAGCTTTAGACCTGACTGACCTCAGAACAGTGAAGAGCAGCTTTAGACCTGACTGACCTCAGAACAGTGAAGAGCAGCTTTAGACCTGACTGACCTCAGAACACTGAAGAGCGGCTTTAGACCTGACTGACCTCAGAACACTGAAGAGCGGCTTTAGACCTGACTGACCTCAGAACAGTGAAGAGCAGCTTTAGACCTGACTGACCTCAGAACACTGAAGAGCAGCTTTAGACCTGACTGACCTCAGAACACTGAAGAGCAGCTTTAGACCTGACTGACCTCAGAACACTGAAGAATGGCTTTAGACCTGACTGACCTCAGAACACTGAAGAGCAGCTTTAGACCTGACTGACCTCAGAACAGTGAAGAGCAGCTTTAGACCTGACTGACCTCAGAACAGTGTAGAGCAGCTTTAGACCTGACTGACCTCAGAACAGTGAAGAGCAGCTTTAGACCTGACTGACCTCAGAACACTGAAGAGCAGCTTTAGACCTGACTGACCTCAGAACACTGAAGAGCAGCTTTAGACCTGACTGACCTCAGAACACTGAAGAGCGGCTTTAGACCTGACTGACCTCAGAACACTGAAGAGCGGCTTTAGACCTGACTGACCTCAGAACAGTGAAGAGCAGCTTTAGACCTGACTGACCTCAGAACACTGAAGAGCAGCTTTAGACCTGACTGACCTCAGAACACTGAAGAGCAGCTTTAGACCTGACTGACCTCAGAACAGTGAAGTGCGGTGCTCCGTCTCTGCAGCTGCTCGCCGTCTCTGCGCTCAGATTCACTAGCTCCTCCCACTCCTCCGTCAGCTGTTGCCAGGGGCAACGGAACGGCGCCAAGCAACCATGTTTGATGTAGTTGGTGCGTTTTGATGGAGGACGCCTGAAAGCAGCGGAAAGTGATTCTCTATTTTATTATGGACACTTCGCAAAAAACAACATCTCTCAACTCCTCTCCCACCTTTTGAACTTTTCTAGAAGTTGCGCCTCCTGCTCGGATTGGAAGCGCTCTCCTGCAGGGCAGTCTGGGTAATCGTGAGGGAAGTGAGGCTGACCCATGAACTGGGAGTGTTTGACACTCATGTGGAGGCCGCCGACACGAACGCCACGATACACCTGCAGAACAACATGAGCGCTTTAAACACACTGACCGTCATGAGCGGGAGGAGGCATCACTGGGAGAACACGCTTCCAGATCTGAGGGCAGACTCGGGTCACAGTAAACACTGGTCAGTCCTGTTTTACATTTCAAACATTTCATGCTTTAAAAGCGACACAGAAGTGCTTATTGTGGAGCTGTTAAAGCTGCACTATGTAAGATTTTCTCAGTTAAATATCCAAACACCTCTAGGCCAGTGTTATATGTTTTGTTCAGAGTACTTACAATAGCCCAAATGTTTCCAACTATGTGTAAATCGTGAGATGCTATTTTACCCGAGGAACCGGGCCGTGTGAGGGCGGGGCCTGTCGATGACATCATATCTGCGTTCCCCTCGGTTTGCGGTTTTATTCTGAGAGAAATATAGTCGCACGTTGATCTGCCATTCGTGGGTCTTTAATGCAGAGACTCTCCTCATGTGTTTGCAGTTCAAATATAATGATGCATTTAAAAAATAATAGCCAAACGTATCATTACAAAAGTTCTCAATGCGGCTGCAGGTGAAATATAATGTGGATAACATTAATAAATATCTTTCGTCAGGTTAATTACTGATAATTGATCACTCTAAACCTCACTTAACCGTCGGACTCGCATATCCGCCATGTTTGTAGTTTTTTAACAAATTTTATCCGCGTTTGTAGTTCTAATCGAATCCTCGTCCATCTCGCAATGGGTTGTGGGTAATATTAGCCATTAGAGTGTGCATCGATCTGCACTTCGGATTCTGACAGGAAATAGTAGACCATCGTCCGGGAATCTTTGGAATGATCTTTTCAACATACTACGATTTTGAGACGGACTAATTCTATTTTCGAATACTATTTAGTATGGATAGTATGCAAATTGGGACGCAGCGCATGATTTACTCTCCATCAGGTCATCCTGTATATGACATTCTTCTATACACTAAAATATATATAGTAACACTTTACTTGAAGGGGTGTGCTTAAGACTGACATGACACACGTCATGAGTTTGTATGCATGTTTATGACAACTGTCATTTAAAGGTGCACTATGTAACATTTTTTCAGTAAAATATCCCAACACCACTAGGCTACACTCACCTAAAGGATTATTAGGAACACCTGTTCAATTTCTCATTAATGCCATGATCTAATCAACCAATCACATGGCAGCTGCTTCAATGCATTTAGGGGTGTGGTCCTGGTCAAGACAATCTCCTGAACTCCAAACTGAATGTCGGAATGGGAAAGAAAGGGGATTTAAGCAATTTTGAGCGTGGCATGGTTGTTGGTGCCAGACGGGCCGGTCTGAGTATTTCACAATCTGCTCAGTTACTGGGATTTTCACGCACAACCATTTCTAGGGTTTACAAAGAATGGTGTGAAAAGGGAAACACATCCAGTATGGGGCCGTCCTGTGGGCCAAAATGCCTTGTTGATGCTAGAGGTCAGAGGAGAATGGGCCGACTGATTCAAGCTGATAGAAGAGCAACTTTGACTGAAATAAGCACTCGTTACAACCGAGGTATGCAGCAAAGCATTTGTGAAGCCACAACACGCACAACCTTGAGGCGGATGGGCTACAACAGCAGAAGACCCCACCGGGTACCACTCATCTCCACTACAAATAGGAAAAAGAGGCTACAATTTGCACCAGCTCACCAAAATTGGACAGTTGAAGACTGGAAAAATGTTGCCTGGTCTGATGAGTCTGGATTTCTGTTGAGACATTCAGATGGTAGAGTCAGAATTTGGCGTAAACAGAATGAGAACATGGATCCATCATGCCTTGTTACCACTGTGCAGGCTGGTGGTGGTGGTGTAATGGTGTGGGGGATGTTTTCTTGGCACACTTTAGGCCCCTTAGTGCCAATTGGGCATGGTTTAAATGCCACGGCCTACCTGAGCATTGTTTCTGACCATGTCCATCCCTTTCTGACCAGCATGTGCCCATCCTCTGATGGCTACTTCCAGCAGGATAATGCCCCATGTCACAAAGCTCCAATCATTTCAAATTGGTTTCTTGAACATGACAATGAGTTCACTGGACTAAAATGGCCGTCCCACAGTCCCCAGATCTCAACCCAATAGAGCATCTTTGGGATGTGGTGGAACGGGAGCTTCGTGCCCTGGATGTGCATCCCACAAATCTCCATCAACTGCAAGATGCTATCCTATCAATATGGGCCAACATTTCTAAAGAATGCTTTCAGCTCCTTGTTGAGTCAATGCCACGTAGAATTAAGGCAGTTCTGAAGGCCAAAGGGAGTCAAACACAGTATTAGTGCTGCTCCTAATAATCCTTTAGGGGAGTGTATGTTGTTTAGTTGAGTACTCAATATCCCAAATGTTTCCAACTATTTGTATCAAGTAAACGTTCGGCCTCCGCCTTCCCTGTTCAACTTATGGAAGTGTTGGAAGTTCCCCTGCGGATGGAAAGACTAACTCAGGTCCGCTCGTCATGACGTCACGAACACATCTCGAGTTTCACTTTCAACATTCAACACTTTTCCACGGAAGGCGGTCGGCCGAAAGTTTACTTGATAAAGTTTTAAATATGGATATTTTTCTTACACAAACGCGTTGATTGGCTTCAGAAGGCCTTTATTAACACCCCAGAGCCGCGTGGAGCAGTTATATGACGCACAGATGCACTTTTTATGGACTTAAAAAACAGAGCAACTATTACTGCTATTCTAATGCTTGGATTAGCCTGGACTTTAGTAATATAACTCAGACTTTATTCATCTGACAGAAGAATGTCACACACACTTCGGATGACTTGAGGGAGAGGAAATTATGGGCTAATGTTCATTTTTGGGTGAACTGTCCCTTTAACCCCGGCTGACGTCTGTGTGTCCTGCTCCAGTCCCGGCTGAAAGTGCTCCACTGCCCCCTAGTGGTGACCGGCCCCTGCTTGAGAAACACTGACCTCACTGACAAACACAGACGATTACTGTGAAACGCTTTATTAGTTATTGCTCATTCCTCAAAGCATGAATGAGGGCTTTCCCAGAGTAACAGAGCCACACCGGTCAACCCTTCAGCTCCAGCGCTCAGAGAAACACACGTTCTGCAACACTACACCCGTACAGAGGCTAAACACTAGGAAAATGATCAAGTCTCTCCATTGGGCGACTGGAGATGGACTGACAACACTTTACAGTTTTTGACATCATTCCTGTCTTTACGCCGCTCCCACCAACCAGACAGGAAGTGTGATGAACGGTCAGATCAGGGCTAGTGTTGTAAGCGATAGCATGTCGGTACTGAAGTTTTAAAAATGTGACGCTCTGAGCGCTGTTGAGCTGCAATTGCAAACACCTCTGATTGGCCACTGTGCTCACACTCATCAGATGTGTCTGTGATTGGCTACACTGATCAACAAGCAGGCGTGGTCCAGCGGACCGGTCAGCTGATAGGTGTGTGTGTGTGTGTGTCAGCGCTCTGTGAAAAGCGTCATTGATGTATATTTACAGCAAGTTTTTGAAGCGCTGATCATTGTAGCCAATCAGAGACATGTTTGATGAGCGTGTGAGCACAATGGCCAATCAGAGGTGGCCAATTCCACTCAACAGCGCTCAAACTAGGGCTGCCACTAACGACTCATCTTATATTGCTTAATCTATCGACTAATTTATCACAATCATTTTTACTTAAAAACATTTCATTAAAGGTCCCGTTCTTCGTGATCCCACTGTTCAAACTTTAGTTAGTGTGTAATGTTGCTGTTAGAGCATAAATAATACCTGTAAAATTATAAAGCTCAAAGTTCAATGCCAAGCGAGATATTTTATTTAACAGAAGTTCCCTTTCAAAGCCTACAGCGAACGGCCAGCTTGGACTACATCCTGGTACTTCCTTCATTAATGACGTCAGTAGAACAGTAGAACAGACTAACCTCCGCCCACAAGAATACGCCAAAAAGGGGGCGTGGTCTTGTTGCTGTCCCACGTGGAGAAGAGGAAGTGTCGCGTGGAGAAGAGGAAGTGTTGCGTTTGAGTGTGTTTGTCTCCATGTCGTCGAGACGCTGTTATTTTCATCCCGGAGTCAAATCACCTTTGTTTGGCTTTCCCAGGGACGCTGTAGAGATCATTGAGCGCATACATCTCCCGTTAAGAGGCGTGACCTTTCCACGTGCGCTAAGCTGCTGTCCAATCACAACACAGGAACCGCTGGCACAATCAGAACTCGTCACGTATTTCTGAAGGAGGGACTTCATAGAATAAAGGAACTCACCAGCCGTTTTTAGGACAGTGAGAACAGCGGTGTACAGATGAGTACATTGTGTGAAAAATACTGTGTTTTTACACGTGAAACATGAACACATGTTATATTGCACACTGTAAACACAATCAAAGCTTCAAAAAACACACGAAGAACGGGACCTTTAACGTTGGCCTTCAGTCGTGTACTATAAAACATATAAACGTAAACAAGCCCATGACAAAATGTAAAACTAAAAGAGTAAAAAAGATACAAATTTGTAACCCAACTTAACAAAAAAAAGAGAATATCAGCAAATACTGTTTATATAGTGTTGTCACGATACCAAAACTATGACTTCGAAACGATACCAGACTAAAATACCCCAATACTGATACTGAGTCCATACCACAGCTAAACCCTAAACCCTCCCCGGTCCGGCCTGTTCCTGCTTCACACAGAACATCAGGTCCGGCCCTTTAAGAGCTGCTCAGACTTCTCTCACTCAACTCTGTGTGCGTTCACTAAAGACACATCCGACTGCGTTTACCTGAATATTCGCCAGGACGTGCCTTTTTACAGATTTTTGACCTTTCAAACTCCGCGAAACAGGCCCTGTGTGAGTGAAAGGTGTGTGTGCACTTCATTTCCTAATGCGAGCGGTTCTGTTGCGCTCTTTTCTCTGAGCTGCGCACAGATATCGGACTGTTCTGCTGCCATTGTTTAGTGAACGCTCACACACACACACATCCTCCTGCTGTCACACACAGGGCTGTAACGATTGGACCAAAAATAAAAACCTCGATTAATTGAACATTTTACCTTGATTACGATTAATAAACGATTATTTTGCTTTCCATTTTTTGCCAATTTTCCAATGTTTTATTTTAAAACCCTTGAAGGGAACGGTTGGCTTTCAGCCGTTATTGATGTCTCTGGGCAGATCTCTGCTTGTTGTACATCAGATAAATGAGCACAGTAGGCCTACAGTACATTTATCTGAGTGCATTAATGAGAGAGTGATGGTGTGTGTGTGTGTGTGTGTGTGTGTGAGAATCAGTCATACCGTCTCTATTCATTATGAAGCTGTGGTTTGTACTTCATAGGTATTAAAATCTATAACGGTTGAGATTCTGCTTCTGACTTTACTTTAGTCACAGGACGGTTGACACTTCTGTCTGAGTGTGTGTGTCACACACTATATCAGGCATTAGTTCAACATAACACACATCTGATGGTCTAAAACCGCTTTAATGTTCAAACTGGCAGGGCTTAAAACACACACACACACGACAAAGCTTTGTGAGGACGCAGGTGAAGAGGTCAGCCTTCAGGCGCGGTCAGAGACTCGGCTCTGTGTCACAGAAACGGCTCATGAGCACCGAACGGAGAACATTTCCATATTGTTGTTCTTGAATAGTGCACAATCGCTTGAAATGTTCAAGCCTTTAAACGCTATTACTTGACAAACTTTATGAGGACGAAAGTGAAAGCGATCTGGCTGCGTGCGCCGTGTGTGTGTGTGTGGCAGCGTGTAGGCTATAAGAGCGGCGATTAGCTGACCTGTGTAAAACATGCAGTTACTACAGTGATTGTGAGCATCTATAAACACAGATATCCGCTCCTGCATCTGTGTGTGTGCCTGCAAACTGCACTCGATGTGACTGACGGGTGGAGTCATGTGACTAAAACCGAAATAACCGACATGGGAAAATTACGTCGGTTAGAGGATCTGAATTTCATTTTGATTAGTTTTCGATTAATCGTCCAGCCCTAGTCACACATCCACGCAAATGAAATACTGCTCTTATTAGACTGCTGTCCCTTTAACAGTACCAGTACTAATGATGTCATATCCCCCCCAGCCGAATAAAACTATTGACCTCGACTTATTAACAGACCGCTGACCAATCACGACAGGCCTAGCTCAAAGGGTCACATTTTTTAAATTTCAGTACCGACTCGGCTCTTTTGACAACACTAATCAGGACTGAGCAAACGTACCAGAGGGACCCAGAATGCCATTCCCCAGCCCTTGGGCAGCAGCAGATCCCAGCCGGAGCCCCAGCGCAGACGCTCCTCGCCCCGCACGCGCCCCGCCTGATGGACCAGCAGCACCGGGACGCCCGCCAGAGGAGGCGCTGGGAGACGGGACCCTGGGACCAGCAGCTCGCTCCGCATGCGGTTCAGCTCCTGTCACACACACACACACACACACACACACACACACACACACACACACACACACACACACACACACACACACACACACACAGGACATATGTTTGCAGATCTATGACCTGTGTACACACGTTCAGAAACAAAAAGTATAATAACACAAATGCTATCAAAAACATGCTATATCCATGTTAAAGTGGAAGAGACGCTAGAAGAACACATGCTAATTAAACAGGCTAAACAAACTAACATGCACTTCTGTCATTTCTGAAGCGGTTTTATGAAACTTATGCATGGCATCATTCGGCTGTTGAGATCCTTTAAAGGGTTTGCAGATCCTTTAATGGTTTCCTGAACTTCATGCCTATTCCTGAATTCCTGGCTTTAAGCACAAATCATTTCGATTTTCCCCCCAAAAATCAGGAAATCATGCCTCGTGTCCTTTCCCTGATCCAGGAACATCATCCTCATTATGGATCTGCAAACAGGGCAGAAATATGAAGTAGGAAAGCATGTTTTGAGGTGTTGTTTTTGCTGGAGTCTGATTTTCAGCATAAATTAAATGATTTAGATGCGTGGTTCCATCAGAAATGTTTCACGTGGTGTTCTGCTCCGCTCTGGTTATTCGACTCATGTCCATTGCATCATCGAGGGCGGCTCTTGTCCTGATGGATTCTGGGAGTTATTTTATTAAAGGGGTCATATGAAAACAACATCATTTTGTGTATTTGGTTTAATACAATGTGTTTACGTGGTTTTAGGTTCAGTAAAGTCATTATTTTACACATATGTACCGTTGCCCCTCCTTTCTGTGTGCTCTGATTGGCCAGCGATGCAGTGCATTGTGATTGGCCCGAATAACGTAAGCGTGTGAGGGAATGTCACGCCCCTTACCATATTTGGAACATCCGTTAATGTGGATCTGATCCGGATGATGAGCTCAAGCGCTTCTCTACACTGATCACAACGCACACCTCATTAGCAAATTCTGTTCATGTTTTGAATTCAGTCTAATTCTGCGGACAGTGGAGGAGCGCATTGAAG
Organism: Romanogobio albipinnatus; assembly: GCA_023566225.1. Lineage (NCBI taxonomy): Eukaryota > Metazoa > Chordata > Actinopteri > Cypriniformes > Gobionidae > Romanogobio > Romanogobio albipinnatus. The sequence goes on along the minus strand of CM042252.1, from coordinate 54,392,047 downwards.
CCGTGTGTAAGTGTTGTTTCTGATTACTCCGTTTGCTGGATTTGCTCAGCGTATTACACGCTAACAAGTGGATACATTTCGATTCTGTAGTTATTTTTCTATTTATAATTTTACTGGTTAAGATAATTGTATTTGAATTATAACAAGGGCTGTTTTTGCCGCCCGTCCGCACTCGATTGCTATTTCTGGATATTCGCACTACTAGTGAGTCCTAGTTTCGCTTCAGCTCTGGACACTAACAGTGCTACTGACACTCTTTGCTTCACTCTAACATCTTGCTTAGACACCAGGCCAGCTCGCACCACCCCCTCTGCCCCCTGGCTGTCTGATGCTCTCCGCCAACATCGCTCTGGGCTCCGGGCGGCAGAGAGGAAGGGGCGCAAAACTAAAAACACTACTGACCTGACCCTGTATCAGTCTCTCCTCGCTTCTTTCTCTACTAACGTCTCCACTGCTAAAACTACATACTACAACAACAGAATCAACAACTGCTCTGACTCTCGTGCACTTTTCAGAACATTCTCCTCGCTCCTTTGTCCTCCTCCCCCCCCTCCTTCATCAACTCTTACAGCTGACGACTTTGCATCATTCTTCACAAACAAAACCTCCTCCATCAGCAGCCAATTCTCCACACCACAAACTGACACGCACATCTCAAAAACTATCACACATACGCTTCCCTCCTTCTCTCTGCTCTCCGAAGCAGAATCTCCAAACTCATCCTTTCCAATCATCCCACTACCTGTCCGCTTGACCCTATCCCCACTCACCTCCTTCAGGCCATTTCTTCTTCTGTAACTCCTGCACTCACTCACATTGTTAACACCTCTCTTCACACCCGGACCTTCCCCACAGCATTTAAGCAGGCTCGGGTAACCCCACTGCTTCAGAAACCCTCTCTGAACCCAGCACTTTTAGAAAACTACAGATCGGTATCCCTTCTGCCTTTTATTGCAAAGACACTTGAGCGAGTTGTGTTTAACCAGCTCTCTATGTTCCATGAACAGAACAACCCCCTAGACAACAACCAATTCGGCTTCAAAAGCGGCCACTCGACTGAGACTGCCCTACTCTCGGTTACTGAAGCACTGAGACAGGCAAGAGCGGCTTCCAAATCCACAGTACTTATCTTACTGGATCTGTCTGCTGCTTTTGACACAGTTAACCACAAGATCCTCCTGTCAACTCTCATGAAGATGGGCATCTCAGGAACTGCTCTCCAGTGGCTCAAGTCTTACCTCTCAGGTCCTTCAGGGTGTCATGGAGAGGTGAAGTGTCTAAGTCACATCATCTAGCCACTGGAGTTCCACAGGGCTCAGTGCTTGGACCACTTCTCTTCTCCATCTACATGTCATCACTGGGAACTGTCATTCAGAAACATGGCTTTTCCTATCACTGCTATGCCGACAACACTCTACTTCTCATTTCAACCAGATGATCCCACGGTTGGTGTTCGTACCGCTGCCTGCCTAACAGACATTTCTGCCTGGATGAAGGAACATCACCTGCAACTCAACCTTGCAAAGACAGAACTGCTTGTGGTCTCAGCCAATCCAGCACTTCATTAGGGTTGGGCATCGTTTTGATTTGAACGATTCTGATTCCGATTCCGATTCTTAGTTTCGATTCCGGTTCTTTTCGATTCTCGATTCCGATTCTTTGAGGGGTGGAGTCACAACATGTCACAGGCTCATTTCACAGAGGAAAATTGTATTTTGATTCAATAATGAGTTTTAGTTTTGGGACTTTCTCCGCTGGCATTTTCACTTGCTTTGCTGCAAAGGTGAATGGAGTTTCACACCGAGTCCCGGTTTAACAATAGCATTAACAGCAGTCATATTAGGACTGCTACTAGCGTGGGCAATTTGCGTATAGCTACATTTATCTACGAGGGGAAAAAATAATTTCAGTAACGTTGTTGTTCACCACAATTCGCAATTTGGTCAAGGGCTATGTTATTACACTACAATCACTTACCTGATTATGACGAGGTGGGATAATTAGTTCACCCTGAAATGAAAATGAAGCCATCTTTTACTCACCCAGCTGTTGTTCAAATGCGCGTGTTCCTGTGTGCGCACTCTAAGCCGCAGTAGCCTCGTGCAATATTATCATGACAACCGGTACACAATATTCACTTAAGGAGGTTATATTATTAGTATTATTTCTTATCATATACGTTATAGAAAAGACGAGAATTGCGTTTTTTTCTATTGAGCTTGATTTCTCAAAATGGTTATGTGTGTGTGTGTGTGTGTGTGTGTGTGTGTGTGTGTGTGTGTGTGTGTGTGTGTGTGTGTGTGTGTGTGTGTGTGTGTGTGTGTGTGTGTGTTTATCGTGGGTGCAATGACAACAGTGCGAGTTATTATAGTAGGCATGAGTGCTGGCGGCTGCTGACGGCTCATAGTGCACACAGAGGAGCGCGCCCAGAATAACGGCCGAGCTCAGTGTTTTGACTGAATAATACGGTTTCTTTCTGGCAAAACCTTATAGTGTGCCCCTGAACACTTTCCATATGGCGCGCGTCTCCCTGTATCGTTGCGTGATACATTTGTTTGTTTTGTGTAATGTTTTAGCTGATCGCCATTCACTGCCATAGGAGCGCGTGCAGGAACAGTATTTTAAATGTCATAGGACATAGGGCACTGGGACAACATCAGGGTAAGTAAAAGAAGGCTTTATTTTCATTTCAGGGTGAACTATCCCTTTAATAACGTTGGTTAGCGCAGGGTTTCCCGAGGAGGACAGACCTGCGCAGCATTTCAAACACGCAACACTCATATTTGTAGTGCATCCTCCCGTGCAAGAAATAAGTTTGTCATATGTGTTGCACTGTGCCGACCCAGGCTTTTTTTTAAAAAGTGAAATAAAACCACACTTTTGAGCGACGCTTACCGTGCTCCATGGCTGCAACAGAACAAACGGGTGCGGCAAGCACTTCCGAAAACTTGCGCGTTTGGAACCGATGATCGGAATCGAAAACAAAATTTCTAAACGATTCCAATGGCATCGTTATTTTTTAAACGGTTCCAAGTTGGAACCGGTTCTCGATGCCCAACCCTACACTTCATCATAATCTCTCCATTCAGCTAGGATCATCAACCATAACTCCGTCCAGGACAGCCAGGAATCTTGGAGTTGTGATTGATGATCAGCTAAAATTCACTGACCACATCACTGCAACAACCCGGTTCTGCAGATTTGCGTTATACAACATTAGGAAGATCAGACCCTTCCTATCAGAACAGGCCACACAACTCCTGGTCCAAGCTCTTGTTCTCTCCAGACTGGACTACTGTAATGCTCTTCTAGCGGGCCTTCCGGCATGCACTATCAAACCCTTGCAGCTGATCCAGAATGCAGCGGTGAGGGTGATCTTTAACGAGCCGAAGAGAGCGCACGTCACGCCTCTCTTCATCAGACTCCACTGGCTGCCAATAGCCGCTCGCATCAAATTCAAGACACTGGTGCTCGCCTTCAAAGCAACCACTGGCTCTGCACCAATATACCTAAACTCGCTTGTGCAGACTTACACACCCTCCAGGAGCTTACGTTCTGCCAGTGAACGACGCCTTGTGGTGCCATACCAGAGAGGCATGAAATCACTCTCACGGACCTTTTCCTGGACCGCCCCCACCTGGTGGAATGACCTGCCTATCTCAATTCCAGCAGCCGAGTCTGTAGCCATTTTCAAAAAACAGCTAAAGACACGTCTCTTCCAGCAGCACCTGACCAATCAAGAATAGCACTTAATCACCCTATTCATTTTCTGTCTGTCTAATTAATATATATATATAAATTCTGTCCTGCGTGTTCTGTGTTAGATTAACTGAGACTTGTTACAGCACTTGCATACTGTAGCCTTTGACTGTTCTAGCTGCTTCTATTGCTCTCATTTGTAAGTCGCTTTGGATAAAAGCGTCTGCTAAATGACTAAATGTAGTCAAGTCAAGTCAAGTCAGCTTTATTTATATAGCGCTTTTAACAATGTAGATTGTCTCAAAGCAGCTTTACAGTGTTAAACAGGAAAATAATGCAGCATAATTTTATTAAGCCGTATAGCCATTTGATGTCATCAGTTCATTTCAGTTATCATACAGTGGCAGTGTGGGCTTTAGATCAGTAATTTAGTTTATATGGTTAATTTAGTTTAATAATTAGATTTATTTGGATGTTTAGTTGAACATGTAGTGTCCCCAACTGAGCACGCCAAGCCAGAGGCAACAGTGGCAAGGAAACCAAAACCCCATCAGGAGCAGAATGGAGGAAAATAAACCTTGGGAGAAACCAGGCTCAGTCGGGGGGGCAGTTCTCCTCTGGCCAATTAACAAACAGCGTATGATTATTATTATTATTCTGACAACTTTACAGGTCAGAGGTCATAATAGATCGGAATATTCGAAGGACCGGAGGCAACACGCTGGAGACGGGTTTATTGAGGATGCCGTGTCGATGAGGCGGTTTCAGGGGGAGGCTAATCTGTATATTTAATAATGAGTGTCAGTGTTTCCTGTGAACATTAAATGGATATTAAATTAAATCACACAGTTTGTGTAACCATGGGGTGTAAATCAGACACACGGCGGGACTTATTTAATAAACGAGCCTGAAATACAGCGGGACTCTTATTATGAAATGTCTTCATTATTGCAGGAGCGTCTAACGCCATGGTCAGCACAAGTGTTCAGGATTTACAGATGAAGCGCTGGAGCCCAGGGAAACATGCGGTCAGTGTGTGTGTCACGTGTGTGTGTACCTGCTCAGACAGCCGGCCGCGCGTCACACGCTCTCGATGCGGCGCATCCCACAGTGCACTCTGACTGCAGCGAGCCGCCACTCCTCTGAGAGTCAGCTCCCGCACGCGCTCGTCCTCTAGTGTGAACAGGACAGCACAAACACTCATCATGTGTGTGTGTGTGAGTGTGTGTGAGAGACGGAAGCTCAGGCCCTGCCAGGATTCGAACCTGGTTCATCTGCATGAGGAGCAGAGGCTCCCGGAGCTCAGGGCCAAACACACACACACACCCGCGCACGCACGCACACCCACACACACACTCACACGCACACACACTCGCACACACACTCGCACACACACTCGCACACACACTCGCACACACACTCGCACACACACCTGTGCTCTGCTGGAGGTCAGGTACAGCTTTACCACGCTTCTGAGGTAAAGTCAGTCTGGGGTCATCTACAGTCAGTCCCAACACACATCCTGCTGGGAGCTCTGCTGTTGAACACACTCCTGTAACACACACACACACACACACACACACTCTAATTTAATGCCATGATGTTGGATGTAAGACTGAGGCCCGTGTGAAGCGCTCTTCACCTCTCAGCACACGGAAGGTGCTCGCCTGCTCCTGATGGACGCTCCGCTCAGCCTCGCCGCTCCACGCCCCCTACAGAACCACAGCCAATCATCAATGAGCCATGAGCGAGACCCAAGACTGTGAGGTCACCTGAAAGCTCTCACCTCACTGGCTGGATGAAGCGTGTCTGTGAGCACCGTGTGGGCCAGCGGACCAATCAGACGATAGCGCACAATCTCCATGGTGAGGTCACTAAACAGGATATGATGAATGATCACATGAGCTCTAGCTGTGTGTTCGCACATCATGAGTGTGAGTGTGTGGTCACCTGATGGTGATGGCGGTGTTGGTGGACTCCCAGCGCACAGGGGCTCCGGCGGGACGCGTCCCATCACCCAGCAGCCGCTTGGAGGGCGGCCCTGCGTCGCCTCCGCCTGCCTTCCTCTTCCGCCCTGCAGCCGCATCCTCAGCGGGACACGCATCCTCAGCGGGACACGCATCCTCAGCGGGACACGCATCCTCAGCGGGACACGCATCCTCAGCGGGACACGCATCCTCAGCGGGACACGCATCCTCAGCGGGACACGCATCCTCAGCGGGACACGGATCGGACACGGCCTCAAAACACTGACACACCAGCTGCAGCTCTGGCAGCACTTCCTGTCACATGATTACACGACATTCATCACTGTCGTCTACTGAGGGAACTAACACTGCACACTAGGGGTGGGAATCTTAAGGCACTTAACGATCCGATCCGATTCCCAAAACGATTCTTAACATACATTTCTGGTAACTAATGATCCTGCTGTGCAAATACATGAACTTTACAAATTGAACCAAAATTAGAGCTAACATGTGTTTTGTTTATAGTCAGAATATCTGTTTGACAGTATTGCCATATTAAAAATGACTTTTATTTTATTAACACAGTTATATTCCAGATTAACAAGCTCTAATGAAACATAGTAAGCCATTCAATTGCAAAGAACAATCATTAAGAAGAATCAGTTCTCAATTTACAACTGAGTGACAAATGTTCAGTTTCTTTAGAACATTTGAACAAAAAATGTCTTTAAAGCAAAGAAAGGTCACAATAATGCAGAAGAAGAGCTCCAGCGCTCGCTGAGAAGCCAAACTCAGTGTGTGTGCATCACATCTCACATGAGAACCTGCAACAGTCATGAGACATTAACCAATCACTCGCCACTCGCTTTGTTCAGAGTTTTCCATTCGTCTGAAACATTGAGCAGTAGCTCAGCAATATTCCAGAAGTCATCCCATAAATGATGCCAGGGATGTTGGCAGGTTTACGTCCCGGCCAGCGCATCGGAGACACAGGAGTGTTATGAAGCATTGATGGACAGGAGAGCGCCCTATAGCCGACTTGAGCACCACTGCGTTATTCTGGCTCAGAATTTCGTTTGTTGGAAATATGAACTTCATTCAGAAATGCTTTTGAAATTAAAAACTTTGCATTTAATAAGCAAAATACATTTACAGCGAGCGCAGACTCAGAGCGGCCAGAGAAGCGGAGGAGCGGCTGCTGTGAGGCGTTTGAGCTGCGGGTAAACTGCAGAAAGCGTGTGTGTGTGTGTGTGTGTGTGTGTGTGTGTGTTGAGCCCTCTCAGCGGGAGAAGAGTCCCCGCGGGTGCGCCGCACCTGAGCAGGCCATAGTGCGTCCATTTTATCTTAAACAAAGCCAATTCACCAGCAAACCAACGTTCGCCTATCAGCGGGCTGTTCTGTTTGGCCGGTGACCGCACACACACACACACACACACACACACACACACGTGAAGTGGCCGTTTGAATTGAACACAGAATCGCGATGCATGGACCTTTTCTCCCACCCCTACTGCACACGCGTGTAACATGTTGGTCTGACCTGTTTAAGGGCCGGGTGGATCCAGATCCACAGCTGTCTGTCTGACGCGTCAGGGACCCGGGGCCGCCACAGGAAGTCAGCCGGACCCAGAGAGCCTTGAGGAAACTGATCCGCTCTGTACAGATGGACACGGCCCTGACGCGCTCCCGAGAGACACGACGCCGCCGCAAACGAGGGACCTGCAAAACACAACAAGATCAGAGAACCACACACACACACACACACACACATACACACACACACACACCCTGACTGACAGGGGCCCCAACAAATAGGTAAAAACTAATTTAAAATTATTATTATATTATACACTATATAAACCATCATCATTGAGTATATTTAAATAATAATAAAATGAAAGATGTCTCTGATTTTACTTATTTTGGCAATAAAAGTTAAATATCCCCATTGACCAAAAGGTAAGCATCCATATTGGCCGACCGCCCCTCTGTCTGCACCTGCATGGTTTGGTCCTGTCAACACTTTTATGATATTTTCTAAAAGTCGATACAAAAATATTGCGAAATGGCGGCGTTTCCATTAATGATGTTATGCGACTAAAACCATTTTTGTTCCTCAAAAATTATGCAGTATGTTGGTAGGTTTACATCCCAGCCACCGCACGGCATTATTATTAATGGAAAGAGACACGTGTGTGTGTGTGTGTGTGTGTGTGTGTTATTACTGATGGCAAGGAAAGCACCTTATTTGAGCGGCACACATGAGGTGTGTGTGTGTGTTCTCTCTTATCTGCTTCAAGCTCTTGATAAATTGTGGCATTTTATACTCTATTGTCTTTTATGAGTTTAATAAAGAACTCTGTCTCGTCTTCCGTCCAAACACACCCTCATCTGTAAAGAACGATCGACTCTTACACACACAGGTTATGGGGACGCATTGCCACACAGAGATGAGCGAGATGTTTGAATTTGATGGTGTAACTCAGTTTTTTACCACTTCGTTATTTTGGCTCGAATTTTGTTTGTTGGAAATATGAACTGAATTTAGAAATGCTTTTGAAATGAAAAACTTTGCGTTTAATAAACAAAATATATTTCTGAAATGAAGACAGCGTTTGGAGTGCAGAATAATCCGTTCCCGGAGTCACAGCCTTTGCTGATATTGTGAGTGAACACAAATAAAAGTCAACAGTTTATAGTCCATAATGATCTCTTGCTCTGATCTCTGTGTGGCTGGACATGACGGAGGATTGTGAGTTGTTTCCGCTGGAATAAAGGAAAACTCCATCGAGAGCACAGACGCGTTCGTCAGACAGAGGGTTAAAGAAAACACAGCATATTTAGTTTCATGGTTAGGCTATGTTTAAATATTATTATTATTATAATCTCATATGTTGATTATGAAAAGTGAGCAGATGAGTAAGGCACATGATCAGATGTGCATATGTCTCTGGACATGGATTTTGAGCACTTCATTGAATTTTGTTTCCTATAAAGTCTTTCTTTAAAATTAATATTGTTTTGTATAAATTGTATCTTAATTTTAATCAATATTTCATAAACCAATTGGCTGGATTTAATAAACAATTAGGAAATATAGCAGTCAATATAATCGTGGCATGGCGGCGTCAGCGACATTAATAGCGTTGCATGTGAACTGGAGTGTCTCACAGACGAGAGAAATGTCTACTTTTAAACGAAACAATTTAAAACAAAGAGAAGCAGGAAGCAGGCTATAAAATGAGCATTTCTCTCTCGGCGTGTCCATCGGAGTCCTGCACGGGTCAGATTTTGTAAAAGGGACGTGTGTGCGAAGTGACAGGCGCAGGTCAAGTTACAATAGCCTAACAATCTCACTTGTGAGGTGAGAAACTTTATCGTGTGGATTCTTTTTCTGGGAAAGGGGGAAATTATCTGAAACTTTTTCATTATTTGGTTTTTGTTTTTCAGGCGCGGCCTGTGAGCGCCAGCTGCTGTTTTATACAGGTTATGCGTGTCGTTTACAGATCTGCTTTATCCCGTTCTGTGTTACGGTTTCACTGCCCCGTGCGTGCGGTCAGACCGCTGTGGGCATTCCCGTTTGAATCGCTGATCTGCTGAGTGCGCTAGGATTATCCTGCCCTCGGTCTGTGTGTGATGTGAAAGTATTGGAGGTTTTTGTACCATCATATTAAACGAACACGCTTCTATCAGCACGCCCTGAAGCAGAGCGGTTTTAAATAATAACTTTGATTTAAATTAATGATTTGATTTGTTTATGTATTTTTGTTTCTTTTCTATGCCTAGTCTCTGTGCCGGTTTATATTCACATGAGCTGTAACACTGACGCTTCACAGAAAGGGGAGAGTGTATGTTTGCTGTGGTTTCTTCTCTTTTATTGCTCTGTCACTTATGTTTGCATTTATTCACTGATTTGCTGTGGTTGATCCCTTCTTAACGTTTGCTCTATTGTGGTCTTATTCATTGTGGGTATTTAATTGGTAAACTGAGACTCATTTTAGACATCTTAAAATCTCCTGATGCTTCCTGTGAAATAAATTTGTATTATTTTGCAAATCCCGTCTCTGTCTTTAACCCAATCCCAACCAGCAGGTCCTTCATATTATGGTCATTTTCTTTGGGGTATTTATTTTTCCTGGGGTAAGACATAACCATAGGTGGCTTAACACTCTTAGCTATCATAATTATATAATTAATAAAAGTGCTTATTCAACAAATGATTTAAATGAACAACTACTATTATATAAAAGACTTTAGTCTGGGACAGCCCTACTTATTTTAAAATGTTTTTGAACCAACATCACAAAGTGCATTCTGGGAGCTCTGAGGGGACGAGCGAGCTCCAGTAATAGGGCAGTATATTTTGGAGAGCTAGATGGGCTTGTGTGTTTGGTGCAGAATGGGTGTGTTAGGGGGCCCAACCGCATATTCTTTCATAGGGCCCAAAATTGCTAGCGGCGCCCCTGCACACACACACACACACACACACACACACACACACACACACACACACCTGTTTGTTTGTTGGTGAGTCGAGCCAGTGCTCTCAGTATCAGATCTTCAGATCCCCGGAGCTCCAAGCAGCAGAAATATGACAGATCCTAAGAGAGACGCACACACACACACACACACACACACACACACACACACACACACACACACACACGTTACAGTGTATAAGTGCTTTTTAGTGCATACAATTTACATACAATTCATCACAGAGTCTCCAGAGAACTCATGTTTTTTGTGTGTTTCTCTCTCACACTCTCTCACACACACACACTCTCTCTCTCTCACACACTCACTCTCTCACACTCACACACACACACACTCTCTCACACACACCTGCAGCAGGGCGTGTGTGTCCATGGCTCTGTAGCTGGCCCTGTAGCTCTTGGCCGTGGGTGTGAGTGGCAGACAGCAGCCCCAGCTCTTGCTCATGTGGAAGCGTTTGGCGTGCCAGATGTGCGTCTC
>CM042252.1:54368904-54376404 GCA_023566225.1 Romanogobio albipinnatus | reverse complement strand
AAGACACGTTAAAGGGACAGTCATCATTTACTCTAACCTGCATGAGTTCTGGAGAACTTCCATACAAATACTGATTATAATTAAACACAAATGTTAGCAGATGTTTTCTGGCCCAGCTCCGGGCCACACAATCACTTTTCCCTCGGCCCAAGTACCGCAAAGAATGACGGCCCTGAACTGGAATAAAGACAAGGGTCACACATGGGCCATAACCGGCCCTTAATCGCCCTTAACTGGCCCTGAACTGGGCCAAAACAGGTTTTATTATTTGGTACCGATTCTCAGCCATAAGTTAACCATATCAACACCAGAACCCCCAACATTGAGCCATAGCCCAGCCTAATCTGACCCAAACCATGTGAATAAATAAGCCACAAGAAAATTAAATTCTCAAAAATAGTTTATTTAACAATAATGCACAACAGAAGTGTGTAACTGTGTGAAGGCTATTTTATTTAGTACATTCAAAGCATAGCGTCTTAATTACCGCCTCAGAAAGGGCATTTAATTTCAGATGTTCTGGTTGTCAGCAGCTGACCCTTATTGTAGTAATACACAAGCCCAAAGAAAAACTGAACAGACAACTACAAAATTGTTCAATTCTAACTAAATGAATATATGAACGCATCTAGCACTAAAATTTAAACATATTCAATTGTAATTTTACTCTCAACAAACAGAGCAAATTAAAACAAATACTTAAAACAAATGTACCCATCAGAATGTCTGCATGTGTGAGGGCTAAAGAGATCCTAGGGCGGTCCTCAGGAAGTGAAGCAGCTCTGAAGCCCCGCCTCCTCCTCCTCAAGCGCTCCTCCATCCCCATCAGGAGCAAAGACATCAGTGTACAGTTGCTTCTCTCTCCTGATCGGTGGGGGCATGTTGTGTCAGACGATTTTCTCTCACAGCAGCTAAAAGACAAAATACCAAATTAATAAATACACATACAAACATTCATTCACCAAAGATTTCAAAAATTTGATTTCAAAATGTCCTGGTCCATCTTAAACAGTTGCTTACTTATTGCATTGGTTAATGTAAATAGCAATGACCTCCTACAAATACTAAATGCATGAATTAGTAGCATTATTTATATAAAATACTATGAATAAATGAACGTTTAAAAGTATATTATGATACTGTTTTAAACAGTTGTAGAAATTGAAGAACTGGGCATTACATTTTTTTTTTAGACTGTACAATTTTAAATTAATTAATTTTATTTAAAAACAAAAGTGGTCATGCTCAATCCAGACTTACCAAGAACAATGTTCCTTAAAGCTGATCTTCCCATTTACTCCACGCATGTTTATATTCCTGGCCAGCGAGTTTGTTATCGCTGCTGTCGTTATTCTCCAAACTCCATCTCTGGTGTTGCCAACACGCTTATCTGTGAATAAACATTTCACTTATTAATTGTTCAAATAAAACAGCAATTATCCACTAGGGATGGTTCACTTCAACCAAAAATGTAAATTCCTTCATAATTTCCTCACATCCACTAATTTAAATAAGTGTCTATCTGGGACAGCAGACCACACCTCATTCAACAGTCATGAAATGAGCTTAGTATTCCAAAGTGGTGAAACATCCCCCCTGATAAAGTTTCTATGTTGTGTGTTGTGTGTTGTGTGTTGTGTGTTGTGTGTTGTGTGTTGTTTTCAGTAATGTTCGCCCATCTTGTGGCAGTGAGGGATGGTGAACTTGTCAAATGCAGAGCAATGCTGCTGACACAATCAGGGGAACGCTAAACTCAGTGGCCCAGTCAGCAAGAGAATCCATCAAGTCATCAATAGTGTCACTGCATGCATCACTAGGATCCGTTTCCTCATCATCAGACACAGACCTATCCTCGGGAATCTGCAACTCATCCTCAGGTTTCATCATTGAGGCTCTCTGCATCATTTCTCTCAAACTCTTGCCAGCTACACTCAGTATCTATTGACTGGATTAGTTCATCAGCTTTTTTTAATGCTCGTCTTCTCACATTGCTCCTCTCATTGTACCTCCACTTACCCTCCATACCTACAGTCTGTCTCAAGTTTTCTTGCCCAAGCACAGTCCTGTAAGAGGAGGGGGGGGGGGGGAGATCTATTCAGGATTTAGCAATATATGAAACTACTGTAAACTCTGTTGTATTAATCCTCTTGTTAGATCATGGAAAGAGTGCTTTTAGGCCAGAGATTCCCAGTTTTTTCCCAATTTGTTTTTATGAATCAATTTATATCTGCATCTAAATATTTTATATTTAATTATTTTATCCATAATTATTACATCCCCTTTATTTCATAGGATAACCCTAGCCACTTGTATGGTTTATCCTGGTAGGGTTTTGCCGTAAGTGGCCAGTTGTTCATTGCATTCCTAGATGCGTCCTCTAATCATTACTCAGGTTGAGAACTATTGTTTTAGACAACAATGAAAATCATGTGATCCATTTTCTTTCAGTGTAGTTATTTTAATGGTACAATATAATTATTTTTCTGTCAACACATATGGCACACATGAATGAGATGACGACACATGACCTAAGCAGGCCTCTGTGATCACAACATGGAGGATTCATTTGTATGTGAAACGATTAATCCAGATTTGATTCTACACTGATGCAAAATGCAAACACAATAACAAATAGTTTTCTTATTTTATTACGAATTTCTAGCTAAAACAAAAATTTCAGACATATTCTGATGATCAAAGTCACAGATTAGATTTAGATATATTTAAAGGTCCCATGGCATGAAATTTTCATTTTATGAGGTATTTCAACATTAATATGAGTTCCCCTAGCCTGAATATTGTCCCCAAGTGGATAGAAATGTTGATCGGTGTAAACCCGAGTTCTGGCTGTCTCTCTCTGCCTTTGAGAAAATGACAGGCCAGACGAGCCAATCCTGAAGCCTCCTGTTTTGACGTCCAAGCAGGAACGGTTACCTCCCTTTCCTCCGCCCAGAGAATCTGGCACGCCCATGCAAACGCTCGAGATCATTAACGTTACTTGTGAACGAGTGAACGCTGGCAGTTTCTCAGTGTTTGGATGTACAAATGAAAACAGAAGTCTTTCTTCAGTTCCTTCTGATCTGTGATCAGTAATTTCTGATGTGTAGCTAATTATTTATTATTCGTGCACACGCAGCGGCTTCTCTCTCTCCAGACAGAACGGTGTTTTTGTGTTTTCTATCTTGTGAGTCAGTGTTTTTGTACGTCCTCGTCGCGTCTATCGGTTCTAAAATGTGCATACAGTCTTTTCTGTTTAACATCAGCAGCCACATCTTTAGAGATAAACCTCACACACGCCGAAGCTCGGCCTTCAACATCCCCGACCCCCAGTACTGCATCTGGCCCACAGCGGAGGCACCAAACGCGGCGTGAGATTAAGCAGAAGGAGGGTAAGCGTGAGAATATCTGGGCTAGGCTAGCCATCTTTCCCCACAATAAACTGGATTACATTCGATTACTGCTGTTGTGTCTTTGTTTGTGCTGTGTAACGTTACTCAATGCGCGTCACTGACGCTATTCATATGATTGGAACATGTCTAGAAATAATGCTATACTCAACACTTACTAACTCGTTCATCTCGACAGCTGTAATGGTACTTTGCATGTGTTACAAAGTTGGTAATAATGATGAAGACAGACACTCGGTGTGACTGGGACTCGTGTTTATTCAGAACTCTCAGATACAAACACAATAAACTCACAGCGCTGACTGACAGCGCTCTCATAACTCAGAAGTTATTATAAATAACTTTGTTAGCAATCGCTCCGTCTCCATGATGTCCGGTTCGCGAACGAATCATTCTTTTGAATCGGTTCTTTTTAGTGAACCGAATCAGTTCACCAAATCGGACTGAATCGTTCTAAACGGTTGGCGTCTCGAGTCAGCGCTGATCCATCATTTACTAAAGTTACTAACTTTCTGACATGAGTGACAGCCCCTCCGACTAGAAATAAACTAATAACCTGAAGTATATGCTAGTAACTACAACAGTTCACCCTGAACTGAGACTGAGAACTGATGAGAAGTGAACTCAGGTCCATCCGTCGCTCGTGCCTCGTTAAACCACGCCCCCTCCGCTCATTTAAAATGCAAAGATGTCAGCCAATCACAACAGTGGGCGTTTTTACTGAAGTCTCACAGCAGACACGCCTCTTGAAGCAGGGCATTCAGCCACAGGGCAAACATCAGTATTGAAAAAATGCCTTTTATTTCTAAATTATGACATTTTATGATGTAAAAATCATACTAACAATATAAGTACACCTCAGAAAACACTATAAAATAATAGAAAAATGCAATGCCATGGGACCTTTAAATCTGATTATACAACCATTGAATCACTTTCAGCTTTATAAGTCAATTACTGTTGCTGCTTTCGCTGTGATTTTTCCTATCATTTTAACAGCATTGACGTTTGTTCCGCACACCGCCCAGATAGCATGTAGTAATCGGCCCGAGCTCGGCTGCGTGTGTTTACCGGGCCGATTCTGACCCGCAGCTCGCTCTGGCACATGCAGTTTTGTTACGGCTGTAAAGCACTGGCCCGATTCCTGTTGGGCCACTTCTGTCAATGACTCGGCTTCTGTTCAATCACTGATGGTTACATAATGAAGCAATAATTCACATAAAATTGTTTTAAAATGTACTTAATTTCCTGACAGTATCTGATAATGTGTTAGCTACTCATTTAATGTCATGAATTTGTACAAATCAAAATATCTAAGGCAAAACTTAATCAAAATGATAATAACAGTGATCGCACAGAACGATCAAATCTATTTAGTTGTAATAAAGCATGCAGGTCATTCTTTACGGTGTAATGCTTTTTAAACGTGCTAAATTATGCAGTGATCTCAGGGGACTCGTTCATCGTCACTTACAGTAGTGGGAGGAGTCTCAACTGTGGCGATCGTGGTTGTGTTTGGACGAAAACAAAACAATGGATTATATACCACAAAATATTGGAAAACATCGATGCGCTTTTATTTGCGAGTATTCTATGAAGCAGACACTCTGAAAAGGACTAATGTTACAGACGTTAACAGCACGCGTGGGACTGCAGCTAACCCCAGAACATCTAACCCTAACCCTAACCCTAACTAACCCTAACCCCAGAACATCTAACCCTAACCCTAACCCTAACTAACCCTAACCCCAGAACATCTAATCCTAACCCTAACCCTAACTAACCCTAACCCCAGAACATCTAATCCTAACCCTAACCCTAACTAACCCTAACTAACCCTAACCCCAGAACATCTAACCCTAAACCTAACCCCAGAACATCTAACCCTAACCCTAACCCCAGAACATCTAACCCTAACCCTAACCCTAACCCTAACCCAAGCGTGGGACTGCAGCTAACCCCAGAACATCTAACCCTAACCCTAACCCTAACCCTAACCCAAGCGTGGGACTGCAGCTAACCCCAGAACATCTAACCCTAACCCTAACCCTAACTAACCCTAACTAACCCTAACCCTAACCCTAACCCCAGAACATCTAACCCTAACCCTAACCCTAACTAACCCTAACCCTAACCCTAACCCCAGAACATCTAACCCTAACCCTAACCCTAACTAACCCTAACCCTAACCCCAGAACATCTAACCCTAACCCCAGAACATCTAACCTTAACCCTAACCCTAACTAACCCTAACTCTAACCCCAGAACATCTAACCCTAACCCTAACCCCAGAACATCTAACCCTAACCCCAGAACATCTAACCTTAACCCTAACCCTAACTAACCCTAACTCTAACCCTAGAACATCTAACCTTAACCCTAACCCTAACTAACCCTAACCCCAGAACATCTAACCCTAACCCTAACCCCAGAACATCTAACCCCAACCCTAACTCTAACCCCAGAACATCTAACCTTAACCCTAACCCTAACTAACCCTAACCCCAGAACATCTAACCCTAACCCCAGAACATCTAACCCTAACCCCAGAACATCTAACCCTAACCTAACCCTAACCCCAGAACATCTAACCTTAACCCTAACCCCAGAACATCTAACCCTAACCCCAGAACATCTAACCCTAACCCCAGAACATCTAACCCTAACCCTAACTCTAACCCCAGAACATCTAACCTTAACCCTAACCCTAACTAACCCTAACCCCAGAACATCTAACCCTAACCTAACCCTAACCCCAGAACATCTAACCCTAACCCTAACTAACCCTAACTCTAACCCCAGAACATCTAACCTTAACCCTAACCCTAACTAACCCTAACCCCAGAACATCTAACCTTAACCCTAACCCTAACTAACCCTAACTAACCCTAACCCCAGAACATCTAACCCTAACCCCAGAACATCTAACCCTAACCCCAGAACATCTAACCCTAACCCTAACCCCAGAACATCTAACCTTAACCCTAACCCTAACCTAACCCCAGGACATCTAACCCTAACCCCAGAACTGTTGCAGCTGCTAGCACGACTTTCTTGCATGGGAATTCGATGACCACGACCTAAATCAGCCTAAAAAGTGATAGCAGTGCTCATTAATTAAAAAAGTTCTTTTAAAATTTGTTTTGAAAATTGTTCCGATGGGCCATATGCAGATAAAACGGTTGCCATTCAGCGATTTGTTGTTGTTGTTGTTTTCTCTCAATGACGGCTTTAAAACGAACTCGGTAAGTGCCATATTATATTCTAACAGCTTGTGTTATAACCCATTTATTTAATAGAAATATTTATTCCAGTTATAGTATAGGCCTACAGCATTTAGCTGAGCTTCGGCAAATTCAAATCTTGCGTAACAATGACGCATTTCCGTAGCCGTAGCTGATTGGATGACGCTCACTGAATGGACAATAAAAGGTGATGCTCAGAGATTCGGTTTCACAACAGTTTGACAACATTTCCACGTTGGATTTCAATCGCAAAGGTAAGGGTTTTGCTACTTGATATGCTGTTGATACTGACTTGTTATTTTAAAACATTGTGAATGCTAACTTTAGTTTAGGTCAAGTATATATTATTTTAAGAAACCATGCTGAACAAATTATTTGAAGTAATAAAATAGTCCATATACTATAAGGCTCTGTTAACAACACTAGTAAAAGCCGTAAATGTTGTATTTCTGAGCGAACTTAAAGGAAATACGGTAGAGTGTTGACACTATGATTCTTGCTATTTTAAAACATTATTCACACTGTTCAATTGTAACTGTGTTTAACTTAAAAGTATTTTTAGGTCGTTATTTGGTAATACTTTACAATAAGGTTCATTTGTTAACATTACTTCATATATTAACTAACAATGAGCAATACATTTGTTAATCTTTGCTAACGTTAGTTAATAAAAATACAGCTGTTCATTATTTGTTCATGTTACTTCACATTGCATTAACTGATATTAACAAAACTTTTGTTTTGAATAATGCTTTAGTAAATGTTGAAATTACATTAACTAAGATTAATAAATGCTGTACAAGTGCAGTTCATTATTAGTATACAGTAGAATTTTGACTCAGTGAATA
>CM042252.1:54361404-54363904 GCA_023566225.1 Romanogobio albipinnatus | reverse complement strand
GTTTCTTCTTCAAAGGTAACCTATTTAGGAGCTATTGGTGGTTTTCCACTAAAGAAGCTGTGTGGCGTATCCTGGGAAAGCTCTGGCGAACTCCTTTGCTAAAAGAATAAGCTGGAGTGGTGCAAACCAACAGTGTCATTGGTTCATCGGCCCTCAGGACTACTGTAGTCAGTGAGAGGATTTATATCCATTCCAGCACATATGGGCTGCTGTACATCTGTCTGCACGATCACTTTCATATAATGGCTAATGTATTGTTAGTGTATTTTTTGCTTGTGTTTTTTTTTTTTTTACCAATATCTGTTCTTTGTTGCGCAAAATTGTGTAACTGTATAACTAACTATTTCTGAATATTGTTTGCCATTTACAGATGCAGTGAGGACACATGCCCAAGAGCTGATAAAGAGCTGGAAGGTAAATAACAAGATACAGCTCTCTCCTGACAGAGATGAGGAAGGAAAGAAGACTAACGGGTTCAATGTTTAAATTACTTTGATTAATTCTTTTTTTATATATTTGTAATGACAGGTATAAAAATAGGTGTTTAAGTATTTCTTTTTGTTTTTTTGTTTTTCTTTCCACTATTTTATTAATATGCGTGTTTTTTTAATTAGTATTATTGTGGGGGGGTTTTTTTAGATTAAATTTTCTTGACAGATATGTGTTTAAAGATCGTTCTAGATACCATTTTAGTTTACCATTACCATATAACACAGATACCTTTTTATTTTCTCAATATAATCTAGTTTAAGTATTTATTTATTTTCAATAGGTGTTTTAAGATGTTTCTTCATACTTGTATAATTTTATATATATATATACTTTTTTTTTTTTTTTTTTTTTTACAAAACAATTTTGTATTCAAGTTTCTTTGAACTTATACTTGTGCACTTTAATATTTTTTTTGGTTGTGTTTAAAGTTGTTTCTTGATAAATGTGCAATTTTCTAAATAAATATAGTTTCTTCATATTTCTGGCCTTTGTTTTTATATCATTTGCAACAATATTCGAATTAAAAATATGTTTTAAGTTATGTTTGCATTTTCTTCAATAGTTTTATTATAGCCTAAACGTTTTGTGTCACATTATCCATTTGCTGTCATATCAACACAAAAGTGGTATAAAGGTTATTCAATTAACATTAATAAAGGTAGACATTTCATAATAACATGGCAAGAATTAATCGGGCCAGCTTTGGGCGGGCAGTACGCATTAGTGACGGCCCGATTCCGGCTGGATTGCGGCAGCGCCGGCAGGTTAACGGCTGCCACATCTGGCCCGATTGATTCGGCAGTGAGTAAAATAATAACACACACATACAGCAAAGTGTGTACGACACACCCAGATACAAGATAAAGACATCAGTAAACATAGGTAACGTTAGAGATTATAAAAACAAAACAAAGGCGAAAAAACGTGCAGGTAAACTTATAGGTGAACATGATAAAAGAGTTCGACCGAGGGTAAATACAGTTATAAGAAAAGTTCCTAGATGCGGAGTAACGTTAAGCCTACTATCTGTTAAACATGTATTCAGTTATCTAAAGCAAAATTATGCACAATTCAACACTATAGCTATCATCTTGAGCTAACGTTAGGCCTAAAGATGATTTATCGTCTCTACGGCTCGCTAAGCCATCAAGGAGTCACTTTTCAGCCCCTTGAGGTCCCTCAGTTCTCGCCATCGCTGGAAAGCCACGCCGATATTAACTCGCGTTTTATTTCTTTGTTTATCCAAAGATTTTTTGTTCATTGCCTTTTCTTGTACTGTTACTGTCTTCCTTCTTTTGCCTGGTCTGCCTTCACTAACTGCATGGGCCGGTCCTGTGAATTTTGCTGCTCTTTCTCTGCCATTGTTTTGGTATTCCTAGGATCCGTCACCGTGCCTCTTGAATTCCTCAAATCAAACGTGCGCGCGCAAGTGGGCAGGTCCTGTGTGGCAAAAGTGTGGTTGCCATGGTTGCGAGAGAGTGACAGTCGCCTATGCCAATCCTATGTTTCGTCCCGAAATGAAATAATGAGCTGTGTTTAATACAGATTAAACGTTTTAGAGTCACTCGTTTTTAATACTCTGTGTATCAGAGTACTTACATTTTAATTATGCATTGATATATATAGAAAGTTTATACAAATTTGGAAGACAGTGTTTTATATATTTTTTACCTACCCTGCCTTTAATGTGTATATATATATATACACACACACATTATATTCCTATTTAGTAAGTTTTTAAACTTGATTTTGTGATGCTTAAACTAAAAAAGTATGTAAAACGTAGACTATTTTGTATGTGAATTAGGTTGTTTTCTTATTATAAATTTCATAAATGTAAAATTAGTAATACTAAAAAAACCCACATCAAACTCAATTATCATGTTAGGAAAATGTATATTTTGTTCAAGTTAAATGGATTTTGAAATAATCTGAATAATCTTGCCTTGAATATCTAGCAGGCCTAAAAACTTAATAAATTATAGCCTAACTTAATAAACCTAAAAAA
>CM042252.1:54353904-54358904 GCA_023566225.1 Romanogobio albipinnatus | reverse complement strand
TTGAGCACCGGTGGATCTCTGTGGATCCGCTCCATCTGCCCCGACCACTGAAACACACACACACACACACACACACACACATTTCTGATCTGTAATGACTGAGAGTAATTTGTTTCGGCACACGTGTGTAAAAGAGTTAGAACATGACTAAATGCACACGGCCTGATCAAAACTGAGACAGGTTATATCCCATACATATTTATGACATGGAATGTTTATTAAATTGCACAAACACACTAAATATATATATATACACTGATCAGGCATAACATTATGACCAGTGAGTAACACTGATGATCTGTTAGTGGGTGGGGTATATTAGGCAGCAAGTGAAAATGTTGTCCTCAGAGTTGATGTGTTAGAAGCAGGAGAAATGGGCAAGCGTGAGGATTTGAGCGAGTTTGGCAAGGGCCAGATTGTGACGGCTAGACGACTGGGTCAGAGCATCTCCAGAACTGCAGCTCTTGTGGGGTGTTCCCAGTCTGCAGTGGTCAGTCTCTATCAAAAGTGAAGGACCAGTGGAGAACCGGCCACAGGGTCATGGGCGGCCGAGGCTCATTGATGCCCGTGGGGAGCGAAGGCTGGCCCGTGTGGTCCGATCAAACAGACGAGCTACTGGAGCTCAAACTGCTCCAGAAGTTAATGCTGGTTCTGATTGAAAGGGCTCAGAACACACAGAGCATCTCAGTTTGAGGAGTATGGGGCGGCACAGCCGCTGACCAGTCAGGGTGCCCATGCTGACCCCTGTCCACCGCCCAAAGCACCAACAGTGGCCCGAGCATCAGAACTGGACCACGGAGCAATGGAAGAAGGTGGCCTGCTCTGATGATCACGTGTTCTTCTACATCACGGGGATGGCCGGGTGTGTGTGCGGGGCTTACCTGGGGAACACATGGCACCAGGTGCACTATGGGAAGAAGGCGTGGCGGTGGAGGCAGTGATGCTCTGGGCAATGTTCTGCTGGGAAATCTTGGGGGTCAGTGGAGTCCTTGCCTCCACGGGTCAGGGCTGTTTTGCCAGCAAAAGGGGGACCAACACAATATTAGGATGGTCATAATGTTATGCCATCCATCAGCTACACTGACCAAAACTCTCCCAGAGCCCCAGCAAGTGTTCATGTTTTTCACAGAGGCGTTGTTGTTCTCTCTGTAGTGTTTGTCCGGGTGTCTGTGATGCTCATACGGCCCAAACATGCCGTAGAAAAGCACATCCATTTTGAATAAATGTTAGCATCAGAATGAGGATCTGATTATTCTGATCCTGTATAAAGCGGCGCTGTGGCACGGCCCAGAACATCTGCGGTCATCGCAGGACACGCTAAGAGCTCGCCTTACATAATCTGAGCAACACAAAGAGCATCAATGTGTCAGCAGAGCTGTTGTGCAGATGTGAAGAACTGACATGTTGTGTGACGCTCTGTAGTGTCTAGACTGCAGTACACAATCCCTGTCCTGTCCGCCAGCATTAGTTATGCACTGCTGTACTACTGACCAGTGCTTCACTGACCAGTGCTTCACTGACCTGTGCTTCACTGACCTGTGCTTCACTGACCTGTGCTTCCCTGACCCGTGCTTCCCTGACCCGAGCTTCACTGACCCGTGCTTCACTGACCCTGTGCTTCACTGACCCGTGCTTCACTGACCCGTGCTTCACTGACCCGTGCTTCACTGACCCGTGCTTCACTGACCCGTGCTTTCCTGACCCGAGCTTCACTGACCCGTGCTTCACTGACCCGTGCTTCACTGACCCGTGCTTCACTGACCTGTGCTTCACTGACCCGTGCTTCACTGACCCGTGCTTCACTGACCCTGTGCTTCACTGACCTGTGCTTCACTGACCCGTGCTTCACTGACCCGTGCTTCACTGACCCGTGCTTCACTGACCCGTGCTTCACTGACCCTGTGCTTCACTGACCCGTGCTTCACTGACCCGTGCTTCACTGACCCTGTGCTTCACTGACCCGTGCTTCACTGACCCTGTGCTTCACTGACCTGTGCTTCACTGACCCGTGCTTCACTGACCCGTGCTTCACTGACCCTGTGCTTCACTGACCTGTGCTTCACTGACCCGTGCTTCACTGACCCTGTGCTTCACTGACCCGTGCTTCACTGACCCT
This sequence comes from Romanogobio albipinnatus, assembly GCA_023566225.1. Lineage (NCBI taxonomy): Eukaryota > Metazoa > Chordata > Actinopteri > Cypriniformes > Gobionidae > Romanogobio > Romanogobio albipinnatus. The sequence continues at coordinate 54,356,788 of CM042252.1, read as the reverse complement.
GTGCTTCACTGACCTGTGCTTCACTGACCTGTGCTTCACTGACCCTGTGCTGCACTGACCCTGTGCTTCACTGACCTGTGCTTCACTGACCCTGTGCTTCACTGACCCGTGCTTCACTGACCCTGTGCTTCACTGACCCGTGCTTCACTGACCCTGTGCTTCACTGACCTGTGCTTCACTGACCTGTGCTTCACTGACCCGTGCTTCACTGACCCTGTGCTTCACTGACCCGTGCTTCACTGACCTGTGCTTCACTGACCCGTGCTTCACTGACCCGTGCTTCACTGACCCTGTGCTTCACTGACCCGTGCTTCACTGACCCTGTGCTTCACTGACCTGTGCTTCACTGACCTGTGCTTCACTGACCCGTGCTTCACTGACCCGTGCTTCATTGACCTGTGCTTCACTGACCCGTGCTTCACTGACCTGTGCTTCACTGACCCGTGCTTCACTGACCCGTGCTTCATTGACCCGTGCTTCACTGACCCGTGCTTCACTGACCCTGTGCTTCCCTGACCCGTGCTTCACTGACCCGTGCTTCACTGACCCTGTGCTTCACTGACCCGTGCTTCACTGACCCTGTGCTTCACTGACCCGTGCTTCACTGACCCTGTGCTTCACTGACCTGTGCTTCACTGACCTGTGCTTCACTGACCCGTGCTTCACTGACCCGTGCTTCATTGACCTGTGCTTCACTGACCCGTGCTTCACTGACCTGTGCTTCACTGACCCGTGCTTCACTGACCCGTGCTTCATTGACCCGTGCTTCACTGACCCGTGCTTCACTGACCCTGTGCTTCACTGACCCGTGCTTCACTGACCCGTGCTTCACTGACCCGTGCTTCACTGACCCTGTGCTTCACTGACCCGTGCTTCACTGACCCTGTGCTTCACTGACCCGTGCTTCACTGACCCGTGCTTCACTGACCCGTGCTTCACTGACCCGTGCTTCATTGACCTGTGCTTCACTGACCCGTGCTTCATTGACCTGTGCTTCACTGACCCGTGCTTCACTGACCCGTGCTTCACTGACCCGTGCTTCACTGACCCGTGCTTCACTGACCCTGTGCTTCACTGACCCGTGCTTCACTGACCCGTGCTTCACTGACCTATGCTTCACTGACCCGTGCTTCACTGACCCGTGCTTCACTGACCTGTGCTTCACTGTGACCCGTGCTTCACTGACCTGTGCTTCACTGTGACCCGTGCTTCACTGACCTGTGCTTCACTGTGACCCGTGCTTCACTGACCTGTGCTTCACTGTGACCCGTGCTTCACTGACCTGTGCTTTATTGACCTGTGCTTTACTGTGACCTGTGCTTCACTGAACCGTGCTTCACTGACCCGTGCTTCACTGACCCGTGCTTCACTGACCCGTGCTTCATTGACCCGTGCTTTACTGACCCGTGCTTCACTGACCCGTGCTTCACTGACCCGTGCTTCACTGACCCGTGCTTCACTGACCCGTGCTTCACTGACCCATGCTTCACTGTGACCGGTGCTTCACTGACCCGTGCTTCACTGACCTGTGCTTCACTGACCTGTGCTTCACTGACCCGTGCTTCATTGACCTGTGCTTTACTGACCCGTGCTTCACTGACCCGTGCTTCACTGACCCGTGCTTCACTGACCCGTGCTTCACTGACATGTGCTTCACTGACCCGTGCTTCCCTGACCCGTGCTTCACTGACCCGGGCTTCACTGACCCGTGCTTCACTGACCCGTGCTTCACTGACCCGTGCTTCACTGTGACCGGTGCTTCACTGACCCGTGCTTCACTGACCTGTGCTTCACTGACCCGTGCTTCACTGACCCGTGCTTCACTGACCTGTGCTTCACTGACCCGTGCTTCACTGTGACCGGTGCTTCACTGACCCGTGCTTCACTGACCTGTGCTTCACTGACCCGTGCTTCACTGACCCGTGCTTCACTGACCCGTGCTTCACTGACATGTGCTTCACTGACCTGTGCTTCACTGACCCGTGCTTCACTGACCCGGGCTTCACTGACCCGTGCTTCACTGACCCGTGCTTCACTGACCCGTGCTTCACTGTGACCGGTGCTTCACTGACCCGTGCTTCACTGACCTGTGCTTCACTGACCCGTGCTTCACTGACCCGTGCTTCACTGACCCGTGCTTCACTGACCTGTGCTTCACTGACCTGTGCTTCACTGACCCGTGCTTCACTGACCCGTGCTTCCCTGACCCGAGCTTCACTGACCCGTGCTTCCCTGACCCGAGCTTCACTGACCTGTGCTTCACTGACCTGTGCTTCACTGACCCGTGCTTCACTGACCTGTGCTTCAGTGACCCGTGCTTCACTGACCCGTGCTTCACTGACATGTGCTTCACTGACCCTGTGCTTCACTGACCTGTGCTTCACTGACCTGTGCTTCACTGACCAGTGCTTCACTGACCCGTGCTTCACTGACCTGTGCTTCACTGACCCGTGCTTCACTGACATGTGCTTCACTGACCTGTGCTTCACTGACCCGTGCTTCACTGACCTGTGCTTCACTGACCTGTGCTTCACTGACCTGCGCTTCACTGACCCGTGCTTCACTGACCCGTGCTTCACTGACCCGTGCTTCACTGACCCGTGCTTCACTGACCCTGTGCTTCACTGACCTGTGCTTCACTGACCCTGTGCTTCACTGACCCTGTGCTTCACTGACCTGTGCTTCACTGACCCGTGCTTAACTGACCTGTGCTTCACTGACCTGTGCTTCACTGACCTGTGCTTCACTGACCTGCGCTTCACTGACCCGTGCTTAACTGACCTGTGCTTCACTGACCTGTGCTTCACTGACCTGTGCTTCACTGACCTGTGCTTCACTGACCTGCGCTTCACTGACCCGTGCTTAACTGACCTGTGCTTCACAT
>CM042252.1:54323904-54343904 GCA_023566225.1 Romanogobio albipinnatus | reverse complement strand
ATCTACGCTAATGCTAGTCTCTCTGTTTATCCCGAGGTTTACTGCAGTCAGCCGGATCCGGGCCGGATCCAGATCAGATGCTGGACCTGCGCCCAGAGAAGACCAACACATGACCCTGAAGTGTCTGAGAGACCGTGATTAGACTCCCCCTGAAACTGCCTCATCCACACGGCATCCTCAATAAACCCGTCTCCAGCGGGATGACTCCGATCTTCAGATGGAACTGGACAAATATTATGAATATTCCTATCTAATCTGACCTCTGACCTGTAATGTTGCTCATAATCACACACTGTGTGTCGTTGGCCAGAGGAGAACTGAGCGACTGATGGCTTCTGCAGAGGGTTTGTGTCTCCATTCTGTCACTGATGGAGTTTGGGTTCTTGCCTCCGTCGCCCCTGAAATGCCTTTGTCTTGCTCAGTCGGGACACTAAACACTGACCTCTATCACTGACCGCCCACACTGACACTATATGAGAACTGACTGCTTTGAAACAATCAGCATTGTAAAAAGAGCTATGTGACTTTATTTATACAATGCAGATTGTTTCACAGCAGCTTCACAGTGTTAAACAGGAAAATAATGACACAGAATTTGATTCTGAATATTTAGTGTCCCGACTGAGCAAGCCAAAAGCCAAAGGCAACAGTGACAAGAACCCAAACTCCATCAGTGACAGAATGGAGACACAAACCCTCTGCAGAAACCATCAGTCGCTCAGTTCTCCTCTGGCCAACAACACACAGTGTGTGATTATGAGCAACATTACAGGTCAGAGGTCAGATTATCAATATGTTTCTGTTACCTAACAAGTTGAAAGAACTTTCAACTTTATCAAATTCTTCATAACTGCTATTCCTTTAACTCTCTTCTTTCTAAGTTTAAGGATCTCTTCAATGTGATTATGAAGAGTCTTATTTTCTCGGCCTACAACAAATGTACTATTTTAGATTTTGGACTCATGGTCAAAGGAGATGGACGACAGGTTAAAACTGCTAACTCTCTGTGGCCAATTTCATCTCCATAAACGTAAAGTCACTGATTTAGGCTTTTCTGTGTCGATTTAAAGTGAATTAAAAACACGTATGGTTTATTTATCCCTGGGTTCCAGAGACCAGGCTTAAGCTAGTCCCAGACTAAACTAATGTTAGAGCTGATTTACCTGAAAGCATATCTTAAATATGTCAGGGCCATTGTTTTGTCTCAAGATGTTTTTAAAAGCCACTTAAATGCCCCAGTTAAACTAAAGCCTAATCCTTAATCTAAGCCGTGTCTGTGAAACCGGGCCTATAAGAGTTACATCCTGGTTACCCGAAGATGACTTCTTTTTAAAAGTTATTTATTTTTGTTAATTTAGTGTTTCTATTGCTGTAGATGTTTTGTGAATTACTTTTCTTAGACTCTCTGTTGTATTTATCTTGTTTGATAATGTCCTTTATTTGAGTTCTTATCCTGTCTTTAGCAGGACGTCCAGCAGAGGGCAGTGCAGCTTCAGAGGAGAGAGAGTGACCAATGGGCCAGAAGATGAAGAAGCTGCTCACATGTGGAGACACTAGCTGTGTCTCATTTCATTAAATTGTGAAGGCTGCATCCTCTGGAGGACACATCCTGTGAAGGATGCGGTATACGGAGTGTCCTTAATCAGAATTAAACGAGACGTCCTCCGTAGGACACACAGGCAGGAAGTATCACGTTGCTATGCCAACACGTTCACCGTGGAGTTGCGCTCACACCAGTTATATGAATGAAAATTATTTATAACTTGAAAATGACTATGAAATGTTTTGCCTTGACAGCAAAGCACTGTTCTAAACGTTTAAAAAATAAAATAAAATATCACAACACTTGTAATCCTGTTTACCACAACTATCTATTTGAGGTATATACAGCTTAACAACAAAAACAAGCTTTAAACTACTTAAGTTTACACCACATCTTCGCTTGCATGTATATCTGCCGGCGGCGCCATTTTTTCCAAATAATATTTAAAAAACACGACGGTTGTTAATGGCGACACAAAGAATTGTGGGTTATCTGAAGCAACGAAGGATACACCTCATGCACACTCCGAATTCCTGAAAAGAAGGGCGCATTTGAAGGTCGCATTCGGAGTGTCCTACTAACTTTTTTGAAATGAGACAGCCTTCAGACGCATGCAGCCTTCAAATGCGACCTCCGGAGGATGCAGCCTTCCGAAATGAGACACAGCTACTGGCCGTTTCTCAATCTGCGTTCTTGTCTGTACTTGTGTTCTCGTGGACTTGTGAAACGTCATCAGTCGCTGCCCAAGTCCTGTTCCAATTCAAAGTTCACATCTAGCCGTGGGCCGTTTCTCAATACCAAGTACGCGAACTTCTGACTTGCGTCCTTGGTAGTTCAGACTTGCAAGTTCGACTCGGGAGAACGAACTCCAGAGGACGGGAGGAATCGCCATCAGTCGTCAATTGTGAAGCGTCATCAGTTGCTGCCAAGTCCTGTTCCAATTCAAAGTTCACAAGTAGACAAGTACAGTTCAAATCCCCGGATGTGTCCTTGATCCGCCCCTTTTATCGAGGATGCATCGAGAGGAGACTTGTGGACTTCAGACAGACCGCTATCCCAGAATGTATCTCGCACCAACAAGCAAACGTCCATAGCGGATGAGAAACCCCTCGTAATTTAAAAATACTGTTAATGTTTCACAAAATGTAGTTTTAAGACTTTTTCATGCGAGAATGTACTTGTTTAAAGCTCAAATCTGTGGTTTATTTATAAAGAGAGCGTGTTGAGGTTTCATTTCTCTCCGCCATGCCTGTGTGTAGTATGTCGCTGTCATCCATCCACCAAAGATCACTACACAAATAACTTCTTAGTATTTGTTTTATTTTACCGTTTACATCTCAATGCACTGGCACAACATCAGTGCTTGAGGGAGCAGTCACAGGTGAAGTGAAGAAAAAAAAACTTGACTCAAGTCAAAATAAAAGTCCCGTCTGTTCACGCATGCGCACAATGAACTCTTGCACATTTTGGGCATACAACAGTCAGCATCATAATCCAACATAAAAGGAAAATAATAATAATAATAATAATAGTAAGCAACATAATATAACATAAATGATGAGGACACAACCCAACACCCCCACTTGTTCTCATCATCTTAAGCCATATATAATGACATCACAAATATTTAGTTCCCAAACAGAAAACATTTAAACTTTAGAATTTTAATTTTTGATACAGATTTTGTCAAAACGTCTGCCACCATGTCTTCTGATGGGCAGTACACAATATGTATTTTTCCCTCATTGACAGCATCACGGATAAAGTGATATTTCACATCAATGTGTTTAGATCTAGATCTATTTACTGGGTTTCTACTCAGTGCAATGGCCCCCTGATTATCACCATACATCGTGGTGCAAGTGTAAACACTACTGTCCATGCCATTTAGCAGCTGAGTTAAGTACAGGCTTTCCTGAGTAGTGTTTGCTAGACCAATGTATTCAGCTTCGCAGGTCGACAGTGCCACTGTCGGCTGTTTCTTAGACTTCCATGAAATAACAGGGCCTTGTTCTGTCAGGCTGAAACAGTATCCTGAAGTGCTACGCCTATCTTCTTCAGAAGATGCCCAGTCAGAATCACTGAATGCTATTAGACTTAAAGTCTTGTCTGTTTTCTTGAAACAAAGCTCGTAGTCAGCTGTACCTTTTAGGTATCTCAGGACATGTTTAGCAGCTACTAAGTCATGTGTTTTAGGTTTTGCAAGGGTTTGTGACCGTTTACTGACTATCCAGCTAATGTCTGGTCTGGTACAGGTCATTGCATAGATCAAGCTTCCAACAAGTTCACGGTATTCTCTGGGGTTCTCAATCTCATTGTTGTTTTCTCCCTCATTCTTATCACATTCCACTTTTAATTCACTTGGGGTAGCTTTTGGTTTACAGTTTGACATTCCAAACCTTTCAAGCATTTTGAGAATGTACCTTCTCTGATTCATTTTAATTTCTCCCTCTTTTTGGTCAAACTGAATCCCCAAAAAATAAGATATTTTCCCCAGATCCTTCATGTTAAATTTGGACTTCATTTTTTCTTTAAAACTGTTGAGCTGATCTTCACTGCTTGCTGCAATTATCAAATCATCTACCCAGATGATCACTATGATTGTCTCATTTTCAATCTGCTTTCTATACACACAGTGATCAGACTGATTTCTCTCAAAGTTGTTTTGTTCAAGATGATCATTTAAAAGTTCGTACCAGTTCCTTCCAGACTGTTTTAGACCATACAGAGATTTTTTTAATTTGCATACTAACTTGTCTCCTATGTCAGATGTTTCTTCAAAACCCTCTGGTTGTTCTAAGTATATGTCTTCCTCTATTGGAGCATGCAGATATGCTGTTTTGACATCCATCTGATGAACAAAAAAGTCATTCTGAGCAGCTATCTGCATTAATGCCCGTACAGAGGTAAGATTTGCTGTAGGCGCAAATGTCTCATGGTAGTCTATGCCTTCAGTTTGGTTGTATCCTTTCGCAACATACCTAGCCTTGAAGATTTTTCCTCTTTCTGCATTTTCTTTAAGGGCATATACCCATCTTCCCCCTACTGTCTTTCTGCCTTCTGGTAGGGTTGTCAATTCAAATGTGTCATTTTCTTTAAGTGAGTCCATCTCTTCCTTCATGGCATGTTCCCATCCGGGAGCATCAGGTGACATAAGGGCTTCTCTATAGGTTTGGGGAACTCCACACACTGCCCTGTAACAATAATCGACACTCACATTGGTTACATCGTCTTTAAAGTCTGTCTGGTAATCTTGTAAATACTTTGGGGCTCTCTTTTCTCTTTTTGAGTGGTAATGTTCTTGACTAGCAGTGTCTGTTGGACCTGTACTGTTTTTGTTGTTTTCTGTGTCTACTTTTTCCATAGTTCCATCATTTTCTGACACCTCTGTATTTTCTGTATCTATACTCTCCATTTTTCCATCTAGGACCTGGTTTTCTGTGTTTTCCTCACTTTGTGGGGGATCGCCGCTGTTCTCACTATCATGTGTCCTGTCTCTGTAGCTTTGGATTTCCAAGTAATCTTCATCGGTTTGTGTCTGTTGTTCAACACTGCTCTTCCTAATGAATTTCACCAATCTATGTTTTGACACATTTCCTGTCTGTGGATTGTATACCAGATAAGCTGGGCTATTTTTACTATACCCCACAAATATTCCCTTCTCACATCTAGGGTCCAATTTCTTTTGATTGTGTTTGTACGCATAGCATTCTGATCCAAAAACCCACATTTTAGAAAGGTCTGGCTTTCTTCCTGTCAACATGAAATGTGGAGTATTCTTAATTCTGTCATTATAGCATCTGTTTCGGATATGAGTAGCAGTTTGGACAGCATAAGGCCACAGAACCTTTGGTAATCCCTTCTCTATTAGTAGACACCTTCCCATTTCAAAAATGGTTCGCCATTGTCTCTCAGCTGTACCATTTTGATGGGGAGAGTACGGGGATGATGTATCATGTCTTATACCCTTTTCTCGTAAAAGTGACTGAAATGCATTGCCTGTGTATTCTGTACCATTGTCTGATCTTATGCATTTGACTCTACCGTATGGTGCACAGTCTGCAAGGAACTTCTCTGTCGCTAGAGTAGTGTCACTCTTGTTCTTAAGGAAGTAAACAGATATTGCCCCTGAAAAATCATCTGTGAATGAAATTGCATACTTATATCCATCTTGAGAAGTTGGTTCAATGGGACCTGCTAAGTCAGTGTGTACTAACTCTAGGGCCTCGCCGGCTTTTGTGTCAGTTTTCCTATTTCTGCTGTTGATGAACTTTCCCTCAGTACAAACGTCACAGTCTAGTTTGGTATTACCTGTGATTTTCATACCCTCTACCACTTCAGGTAATTTCAACACATCACTTACATTACAATGTCCCATGATCTCATGCCATGTTTTAACATCACAAGTTAAGCTCACTTTGTCCCTGGACATCATATCAGTAACTGATGTATCAACACAGTGTTTGTTGTTATTTACCGTTTTCAGATAGTACAGTCTCTCATGCTCTTCTATGCGGAACACAGCTCCATCCTTGCTTATCAGTTCATTTTGTCCTTCCTGGAAGATCACCTTGGCACCATCTGCTGTAGCAGCTTGAACGGAGATGATGCTCTGTGGATATGATGGTATGAACAAGGCCTTCTTTAGAGTGATCCTGATGCATTTCCCTTCCACATCCAGCAGTAACACCTCTGCGTCGCCCCGCTTTAATGCCACGTTGTTCATCCTGGCTCCATCCGCCAGTTCCATGTAGTGTGACTTAGGGTCGAAACTCTCATCAAATCTCGTGAAATCGTTCTTCTCTGTTAAGATGTGGGATGTTGCTCCACAGTCTACCATTAGTCCATTTTTCGTTATATTGTCTGGAAGAAATGTTTGACTGACTTTGAAAACAAATGTTTGTTCTTTCTCATGCTCCTCTTGTTTTTCTGCAGCCTGTTTCGCTTCGTCTTTGTGTCCGTCTTTTCTCCGGCGACATGTCTCATCACTGTGTGTTGAACTTCTATGGTAGCTGCACCACTTGGGTACGCCTTTTTGGCGGCAATCACGTGCAACATGACCGCGGTTTCCACATCCATAGCAGGTCACGGATGCTATGTTTATTTTCATTACATTGTCAGTTTTGGATTTATCATCAAATTTTTCTGTCTCTTCATAGCTTCTCAGTTTGCTTTTGAACTGGGTGAAAGTCAATTCTTCACTACTCTGTGTAGTATGGATAGCGAAAGGTTTGTAGGAATCTGGCAGGCCCTTTAGGATCATAGCTATTATCAGTCCGTCACTTATTACTTCTTTTGCGTTTCTTAGGGAAGTCACCGCTTTCTCAGCTCGGATAATGTAGTCTGTTATCGTCTCGTTAGATTCCTTCTTTAACGACGTTAGTTCAGTGTATAGAGCGATAATTCTCGGCTTACCCTGACTGGCGTAGTGACTTCGAAGTATTTGCAGAGCTTTCCTTCCGTCATCAGTCGCCTCTCGCATCACCAGTGACAAGCTTTTATCGTCGAGAAACTGGATTAGTTCAGCGTAGCACTCCTCATTCTTTTCCTCGTTTATATCATCGGTGGACAGTATTGTTTCTTTTAAACCCATTAATCTCAGATGACCAAGAAATTTTACTTCCCATAGTTCGTAGTTATTTTCGTCTCCGTCAAAGACAAGCCTCTGCCATTTTCCTCCTGTAACGTTAGCACTGGCGCGCCTGGGCCCATAACCTGTTGAGGTTTCATTTCTCTCCGCCATGCCTGTGTGTAGTATGTCGCTGTCATCCATCCACCAAAGATCACTACACAAATAACTTCTTAGTATTTGTTTTATTTTACCGTTTACATCTCAATGCACTGGCACAACATCAGTGCTTGAGGGAGCAGTCACAGGTGAAGTGAAGAAAAAAAAACTTGACTCAAGTCAAAATAAAAGTCCCGTCTGTTCACGCATGCGCACAATGAACTCTTGCACATTTTGGGCATACAACAGTCAGCATCATAATCCAACATAAAAGGAAAATAATAATAATAATAATAATAGTAAGCAACATAATATAACATAAATGATGAGGACACAACCCAACAGAGCGCCTTTTTGAAAATGTGATCTGGCGTTTTGGGAGTTGTGAGTTCCAGTGGATCAGCGGCACTCAGCGGGACCTCTCCCCGCCCAGAGCAGACTTAACACGGCTAGTCCTCCTGACGCCGGCCGCTGGCTCTGATGTCTTCAGATATAATCCGTCTTCTAACGGCCGATCTTTGGTCTCATGAATCTATCATTTGTTCCCTGGCAAATCGTTTTGACTGAGGGCAAAGTGAAGTTTCATAACTTTATAATTTTGGGCTATTAAATACATTAACTGACATTTAACAAAAATAGACTGGATTGTGTTTTATGTCATAATTAATTTTATTACAGTGATAATCACACTTGTCTGAACCACATATTAATTTTTTTTTTTATTATAATTTAAACGAAAACAGGCAGGGTTTTTAATATTTCGTTTTGTTATAAATATACATGCAATAGCCTAACATTGCCTGCACTACATTTGTTTAATATTTTTTTAATGAAAATGAAAAGAGGCAGAGTGGTGTTTTATCATATATTTCGTTTTATTGTAGCCTAAAATATAAACACTGAATAACACTATGAAGAACGCTGCTGTTCCATTAGCAGAGCCGGACTATTGTCCTCCGTCCTCGGGAGTTCGTTCTCCGGAGTTGAACTTGGCGAGCCTGAATTAACTCCACGGACGCAAGTCAGAAGTTCACGAAGGCCTACTTGGTATAGAGAAACGTATATTTTAGGCTACAATAAAATGAAATGTGTCATAAAACACCACTGCCTCTTTTCATTATTTTTAAAGGGTTAGTTCACCCAAAAATGAAAATTCTGTCAGTAATTACTCACCCTCATGTTGTTCCAACCACGTAAGACCTTCGTTCATCTTCGGAACATAATTTAGTATATTTTTGATGAAATCTGAGAGCTGTCTCACTCCTCCATAGGCTTTCAGAGGGAATGAAACTTGATGGCCCAGAATAGTAAGTAAAAACGTCATTTAAGGAGTCCAAATGACTACAGTGGCTCTGTATTAAGTCTATCATGCGACGAAATACTTTTTGAGCGGAAAAACAACAAAAATAACGACTTTATCACACACTAGTATTGTTGTTCAATTTGAGTGCCACGACGCATGCGCGAGAACTGAGATTCTTCTTCTACTACTACTTGACTGGCTGCTCACTCTTTCGGAGTAGGGTTAATCTCAGTTCTCGCGCATGCGTCGTGGCACTCAAATTGAACAACAATACTAGTGTGTGATAAAGTCGTTATTTTTGTTGTTTTTCCGCTCAAAAAGTATTTCGTCGCATGATAGACTTAATACAGAGCCACTGTAGTCATTTGGACTCCTTAAATGACGTTTTTACTTACTATTCTGGGCCATCAAGTTTCATTCCCTCTGAAAGCCTATGGAGGAGTGAGACAGCTCTCAGATTTCATCAAAAATATACTAAATTATGTTCCGAAGATGAACGAAGGTCTTACGTGGTTGGAACAACATGAGGGTGAGTAATTACTGACAGAATTTTCATTTTTGGGTGAACTAACCCTTTAACAAAAAAACACACACACGTTATTGCTCGTTATTGCTGTTCGTTTCATTGTATTTTGATGTTCATGTTGTGTATTTTTTCCTCAGGATGTAATATAACTGTTCATTTCTGTTAATGTTTGTTCTGTCACTGAAGTGTAGATTAAATGTATAGAATTATAAGAAAATCAGATGTTTGAAATAAATGATAAACTCTAAAAACTTTTCTCTTGTTCAGGTTTGATTGTATAATGTAACATCAATGAAGAAAAGATTTCAGTACAAAAAATTTCATAACATTTAGATATGAGTCCAACTGAAAAAGACTTGTGGAAAGAGGTTAGGTCAAATAGCAAAGAGTGAAAGTCTTTTTTATTTTATTAAACTGTATTTTCCAAAAGATGGGCATGAATCTTACACTAAACCAAATGATCCATGATATCCCCACGAATGAAAGTCAGACATCTGGGTCTCTTATAAAGTGAATCTGACATAAAAAACTGATTTTGTGTGAAAATCCATTACATTTTATAAATCCATTTATTTATATACATTTAAATATTATTATAAATACTCCAAAAACATTAATAAACAGAGTAAAATTACATATGTTCTAAAAAAAACTATTGTTTTGTTACAAAATGACATTTTGTTGCCTGGGGTCTGTGGAGACCGGAGTGTAATTCCCAAACCAAGACCATAATAATAATGACTAATATCTGAACATTGACTCTCAGTCATTATTCACTCTTTTCTCATGGTTTCTCATGATAATGAATAAAAGTATAGAATATAATAGAGGAGTTGTGACCGCGGCTCGTGGAACATCTCAACTCTTAATAACTCATATAAGATCACAATAATATCAGATTTATCTTATATTAAATAAACACAAACAACAGAGATGAAAAATTCACTTAAGCAGGAAACGCACTTCTGCTATGGTTAAATAAATGTTCAGTCATTTTTTCCCCTAAATAATGTTGCTATGGCAATGAGTTAATACTGTAGTTTGGTCATCCCAGCGTGTGTGTGAAGGGTTAAACCATGTGTGTGAACTGACCCCACTCCCCTATATATGTTACGTGGAAATAAGGCAGGATACAAATGCAAGTCAAAAGTTAGTTTATTAGACAGTATGTCGTTGGTAGTCACCAGAAGACATAGATAGAAGATCGGAGCGTAGACAGCAGCCGAACTCAATGATCGTAGTGAGGCGAGGAATGTAGTCAGCAGACACGAGGATCAGCGTGTGCAGGCGGATGCGTGGCAGAAAAGTGCAGGTAGCACAGGGACGCTGTAGACAACCCAGTCTGGTGAGGATGGTGTGGAAGAATGACGATGATTCCAGAGTGACAACGAATCCAGGGTGGAACACAGGAAGGGCAGAAACACGAAAGGCACAAGCAGGAGACACGCGACACCCATCCAAAACAACGCTCTGACAAATGACAAAGGGAACAAAGACAGACTAAATAGGGTGCGCTGATGATCTGCAGCTGGAGCGCTGATCAGCTGCGACAGGTGTAATAATCGTCAGCCAACCAGCGGCTCCGCCCCAAACAAACACACATACACACGCACCAGAGTGAGATGATGAATTCATGAACCGTGACAGTACCCCTCCCCCTAGGAGCGCCTCCTGACGCTCCCAGGAGAACCTACCTGTTGATTGTAATCATCAATAAGGGAGTGGTCCAAAATGTCCCTAGCAGGAAGCCAACTTCTCTCCTCCGGACCGTAACCTTCCCAGTCCACCAAGTACTGGAAACCTCGTCCCCTCCGTCTCGAGTCCAGAATACGATTTACCGAATATGTTGGTTCCCCATCTACGAGTCGCGGCGGTGGGGGAACCGGGACTGGCGGATTAAGATGGGAATGAAAAACGGGCTTCAATTTGGAAACATGAAAGGCGGGGTGAATTCTCCTGTACGCTGGAGGAAGTTTGAGGCGGACTGTCACCGGACTAATGATCTTGGTGACAGTGAACGGGCCGATACATTTGGGAGCAAGCTTATTAGACACGGAACGGAGCGGAATGTTCTTGGTAGAAAGCCACACTTTTTGACCCACGACGTATACGGGAGAGTGGTCTCGAAGGAACTGCCAGCGGCTGTAGTAACCCATCCGGGGGTCGATTAGACGTCTTACCAACGGCACAAACTGAACAAGCCAACACGAAACTGCGAATGTCGCAAGCCATACCTGGCCACCAGAATCGTTGCTTTATTAAACTGCAAGTACGGTTTACTCCTGGATGGCAAGCGATCTTGGAACAGTGACCCCATTGAATGACTTCGGACCTCAAACTCTCCGGTACAAATAAACGACTCGGTGGACAGCCGGGCGGAGGCGTTACCCCTTCTAAGGCCAATTTGACCTTCGACTCGACCTCCCATGTGAGTGTAGAGATAACTATCTTCTCTGGCAAAATGCACTCGGGAGTAACCGGGCGTTCGGAAGGATCAAAAATACGAGATAAAGAGTCGGGTTTGATGTTCTTGGACCCGGGGCGGTACGAGAGAGAAAAATCAAAACGTCCGAAAAAAAGTGCCCACCGAGCCTGCCTGGAATTGAGTCTTTTAGCAGATCTAATATATTCAAGGTTCTTATGGTCCGTCCATACTATAAAAGGTACCCCCGACCCTTCTAACCAATGACGCCACTCTTCCAAAGCCATCTTAACTGCCAACAACTCTCTGTTACCAATGTCATAGTTACATTCAGCAGGTGTTAACCGGTGGGAAAAAAACGCGCAAGGATGCATCTTATCATCCGAAGCAGAGCGTTGGGAAAGAACCGCACCTACCCCCACCTCTGACGCATCGACCTCCACCACGAACTGACGTGTATATATATATATATATACGATGTAACATAACTGATATGTGTTTATATATATATATATATATATAAATCTATCAATTTCTAAAATAAATGTGCATTTAAATAGAAAATAAAATCTTTGAATTTTTGACTATTTCCCATTGTGGTACAGCGTTTGTATGAAGCTATAAAAATACTAGAACACACTTCATCCCATCGAGGGTTAATGCTCTTCTACATGTCTTCCAGTAAACATGTCAAATCATACACATAATGGTAATTATGAGTACAATATTTAGTGTAGAATGGCACTCGCTGTAGAGACGCTGATCTCACTGAGTTCATGCTTTCAGTGAGACATGATCATGCGAGGTCAGAGGTCATTACTGATGTCACACACGACAGAAGCGTGTGCTTTTCACCGGATCTGACCCGGTCCTGGTGAAATATTCACATCATATTCGGAAACATTATTGATGCATGAATCTGCTGTGATCAAGATTTCATTGACACATCCCGCCGCACATTCAGTCCACATTAAAGAATGTTTTCACGTATAAAGCTCTGGAAATGATATTGACTGGTGTTTTACTTCCAGCTCTGAATGAAATCTGTGTCACATGACCAGAGTTTGCCCATGAGATGATGATGAGACGGTTAGTAAAGGCTGTTAGCAGAAAGATAAGACACATGATCTTTGAGATGTCTGGTATTAATGTATGATTTCAGTTATGGAGTTATGTTGAGTATGGTCACAGAATGCGGGCGAGCGCAGTGACCGCTGGGATATCACAGCTGGAGAGGGCACGACACTGAGGTTTTAATACTGGATGCACTGATATAATAATGTTATGATCTACGTTACAATAAAGCCAATGTTGAAAAGTGTTGGCTGTATTTATGAGTCGGGCTTTATGTACAATCATAACTCTAGAATGTGATTGAAATGTGTTAATAACTGGACTGAGAAAGATAGGAATTTTAAATGATGCACAAATATCTCATTATCCCACAATTAAAAAAAATTTCACACACTTTTCCATAAAATACTCAAAACATGATTGATAATCTCCAGGGGTCACTAACGGCAGGTCATGTGGAGGTGTTATGAGTGTCTGGTTTGTTGGTGTGATAGTCTGAGTGACCAGTGCTCCTGCAGATGGCCACAGTGAACACTATGAGTCCATCCCGAAGGAGAAGCGCTGTATAATCCTGCAGTGCATTATGGGTCGGTGCGAGCGCACCGCTGGACTCCTCTCACACTGACAGCTGATCACTGAAAACCATCATTAATAATGAACAGATCAGTTTAATGCTGGCGTCTCCATTTCAGTAAAGCATTCCTAGGAAAGAAAGGGATTGAATGACTTAAAGCGCCACCATCTAACCTTTGACCCGCTGGTTTGGTGATTATGTCATGTACGTGCCAGACCACAAAGGTTTGGGCTCAGACTTCAACAGCCACATGTTCTGAAGTTCTGCTGGCGATCGGATGACACCGGCCCCGAGCACTGACACCGTCCGGCTGACACACCGCTTCAGCAAACGCTCGGAGCATTCACACATCCACAGATCCCAACCGGCCAATCAGCATTCACACACACACACTAGATCCCAACCGGCCAATCAGCATTCACACACACACACACTAGATCCCAACCGGCCAATCAGCATTCACACACACACACTGCGTTACACTGCTCATGAGGAAAGCAGAGTCACAGTCCCAATGGAGACACGCCACTTCAGCAAAAGCTCACATATATCGCATGAGGTGTTTTTCAGGCCATTCGAAACAGGAAAACATTTTCCCAAAACTGCGATGGAAGCCATGACAGGTCACCTGACGTCCGCCAGTCTTTACAGATGACCAGAGCGTTCTTTATTAAAAGCATAATACTGGATTCTGAACACAGAAAGGGCACATTATCATGAAGAGCTCGAAGCACACACACACACACACACACACACACACACATGGGCGTCGGAACCACTGTATGTGTGCGGGACAGGACCCGCCCACTTTTTACGATCAGTGATATTGGACACATTCACTCTTATCGTCTGTAATCCAGCACGTCTGTTCACCCCTAACCGATACACACTTATTATTAAACACATGTTAGACACTTTATTTCCACTTTTCTAATATTTTCTTCATTTTTATTGAAAATGAATGCCTTTCCGATCTGATATGTGATGGGAAAAGGGAGTACAGTGAGTTCAGCAGAAGGCGGACTCGAGCGCGGGTGGATTTGTGTCAGAACTCTGTCATGCGTCTCACCGTTACACTACTGCAGCTCTCAGAGATACGTGATCTCCATAATCTAATCCCAACCAGACGTTTAGCAAACAAGGCGGTGTATTTGCACTTAAAGGGTCAGCTCACCCAAAAATGTAAATTCTGTCATTAATGACTGACCCTCGTGTTGTTGGACACCCGTCAGACCTCCGCTCATCTTCAGACACAGATGAAGATATTAGTGTTAAAGGCCTCCATTGGCAGTGTATTTTACACTCACAGACCCATAGAAGAAGACGATACAAAGTCCATCTCACTACAGCGGCTCTACAATCATTTATCAAAAAATTAATAAAAATAACGACTTTATTCGACAAGATCTTGTCTTTCGACTAGGCCTCAGACGTGAACCCACGAAGCACCGCCACGACGCGCTGTAGTGAGATGGACTCTGTGTCTCTAGTGCCTTCTGTGGGTCTGTGAGTGTAAAATACACTGCCAGTGGAGCCTTTCTGAGCCATCGGATTTACACTAATATCTTCATATCGACAGACTAATTACACATTAGTTGCAGACATTAAAATAGTTCAGTTTTGTTTTTAATGTCAAAGTAGTTATATTTAGTTTTGTTTCTTTATTAAGTTAATTTAAAAAATGTTTGAAGCATTTTGTTGTTTGTTAAATTAAAGTTTTTGTTCTATAAAGTGACGAGCAAGCGGCTGACAGTGAGTTAACCCAACGCTTTAGCCTCTGAAATCAACACTTGACTTGTCTCGCTTATAATCCATATGAACACTTATAATCCATATAAACACTTATAATCCATATAAACACTTATAATCCATATAAACACTTATAATCCATATAAACACTTATAATCCATATGAACACTTATAATCCATATAAACACTTATAATCCATATAAACACTTATAATCCATATGAACACTTATAATCCATATGAACACTTATAATCCATATAAACACTTATAATCCATATAAACACTTATAATCCATATGAACACTTGTAATCCATATGAACACTTATAATCCATATAAACACTTATAATCCATATGAACACTTATAATCCATATAAACACTTATAATCCATATAAACACTTATAATCCATATAAACACTTATAATCCATATGAACACTTATAATCCATATGAACACTTATAATCCATATAAACACTTATAATCCATATAAACACTTATAATCCATATGAACACTTATAATCCATATGAACACTTATAATCCATATAAACACTTATAATCCATATAAACACTTATAATCCATATGAACACTTGTAATCCATATAAACACTTATAATCCATATAAACACTTATAATCCATATAAACACTTATAATCCATATGAACACTTGTAATCCATATGAACACTTATAATCCATATAAACACTTATAATCCATATGAACACTTATAATCCATATAAACACTTATAATCCATATAAACACTTATAATCCATATAAACACTTATAATCCATATGAACACTTATAATCCATATAAACACTTATAATCCATATAAACACTTATAATCCATATAAACACTTATAATCCATATAAACACTTATAATCCATATAAACACTTATAATCCATATAAACACCTTATAATCCATATGAACACTTATAATCCATATAAACACTTATAATCCATATAAACACTTATAATCCATATAAACACTTATAATCCATATAAACACTTATAATCCATATAAACACTTATAATCCATATAAACACTTATAATCCATATAAACACTTATAATCCATATGAACACTTATAATCCATATAAACACTTATAATCCATATAAACACCTTATAATCCATATAAACACTTATAATCCATATGAACACTTATAATCCATATGAACACTTATAATCCATATAAACACTTATAATCCATATAAACACCTTATAATCCATATAAACACTTATAATCCATATGAACACTTATAATCCATATAAACACTTATAATCCATATAAACACTTATAATCCATATGAACACTTATAATCCATATAAACACTTATAATCCATATAAACACTTATAATCCATATGAACACTTATAATCCATATAAACACTTATAATCCATATAAACACCTTATAATCCATATGAACACTGATAATCCATATGAACACTTATAATCCATATGAACACTTATAATCCATATAAACACTTATAATCCATATAAACACCTTATAATCCATATAAACACTTATAATCCATATAAACACTTATAATCCATATGAACACTTATAATCCATATAAACACTTATAATCCATATGAACACTTATAATCCATATAAACACTTATAATCCATATGAACACTTATAATCCATATAAACACTTATAATCCATATAAACACTTATAATCCATATGAACACTTATAATCCATATGAACACTTATAATCCATATAAACACTTATAATCCATATAAACACTTATAATCCATATAAACACTTATAATCCATATGAACACTTATAATCCATATGAACACTTATAATCCATATAACACTTATAATCCATATGAACACTTATAATCCATATAAACACTTATAATCCATATAAACACTTATAATCCATATAAACACTTATAATCCATATAAACACTTATAATCCATATAAACACTTATAATCCATATGAACACTTATAATCCATATAAACACTTATAATCCATATAAACACTTATAATCCATATAAACACTTATAATCCATATGAACACTTATAATCCATATAAACACTTATAATCCATATGAACACTTATAATCCATATAAACACTTATAATCCATATAAACACTTATAATCCATATGAACACTTATAATCCATATAAACACTTATAATCCATATAAACACCTTATAATCCATATGAACACTTATAATCCATATGAACACTTATAATCCATATGAACACTTATAATCCATATAAACACTTATAATCCATATAACACTTATAATCCATATGAACACTTATAATCCATATAAACACTTATAATCCATATAAACACTTATAATCCATATGAACACTTATAATCCATATAAACACTTATAATCCATATGAACACTTATAATCCATATGAACACTTATAATCCATATAACACTTATAATCCATATGAACACTTATAATCCATATAAACACTTATAATCCATATAAACACTTATAATCCATATGAACACTTATAATCCATATAAACACTTATAATCCATATAAACACTTATAATCCATATAAACACTTATAATCCATATGAACACTTATAATCCATATAAACACTTATAATCCATATGAACACTTATAATCCATATAAACACTTATAATCCATATGAACACTTATAATCCATATGAACACTTATAATCCATATAAACACTTATAATCCATATAAACACTTATAATCCATATGAACACTTATAATCCATATAAACACTTATAATCCATATAAACACTTATAATCCATATAAACACTTATAATCCATATGAACACTTATAATCCATATAAACACTTATAATCCATATGAACACTTATAATCCATATAAACACTTATAATCCATATGAACACTTATAATCCATATAAACACTTATAATCCATATGAACACTTATAATCCATATAAACACTTATAATCCATATAAACACTTATAATCCATATGAACACTTATAATCCATATGAACACTTATAATCCATATAAACACTTATAATCCATATAAACACTTATAATCCATATAAACACTTATAATCCATATGAACACTTATAATCCATATAAACACTTATAATCCATATAACACTTATAATCCATATGAACACTTATAATCCATATAAACACTTATAATCCATATAAACACTTATAATCCATATGAACACTTATAATCCATATAAACACTTATAATCCATATAAACACTTATAATCCATATAACACTTGTAATCCATATAAACACTTATAATCCATATGAACACTTATAATCCATATGAACACTTATAATCCATATGAACACTTATAATCCATATAAACACTTATAATCCATATAAACACTTATAATCCATATAAACACTTATAATCCATATGAACACTTATAATCCATATAAACACTTATAATCCATATGAACACTTATAATCCATATGAACACTTATAATCCATATAAACACTTATAATCCATATAACACTTGTAATCCATATAAACACTTATAATCCATATAAACACTTATAATCCATATGAACACTTATAATCCATATAAACACTTATAATCCATATAAACACTTATAATCCATATAACACTTGTAATCCATATAAACACTTATAATCCATATAAACACTTATAATCCATATAAACACTTATAATCCATATAAACACTTATAATCCATATAAACACTTATAATCCATATGAACACTTAAAGCATCGTTTAATCGTTTAGCCTCCATCACCACCATCAGTAAAAAGGCATTTTTGACAAGATGAGGCAGGCAGATCGCAACGGCGCGCGCAAACGAAACGGCTACACAATCTAAAGAACTAAAACACATGCAGGTTGTCTTGCCTTACACCTCTCCGCGAAATGAATATAAATCCGATCTTCAATTCCCGCGCTATATGCACATTTAACAGAGTTCATGTCAACGAAAGCAACAGATATGAGCGTTTTATTCATCAGCTCATGTCATCATCAAAGAGCGCAGTATGAGAACGAGCGACCCGAGCACTGGAAGAGCCTTTAGTCTCATTAGTGTTAATGAAGATGGTTTTTGAGCATCTGAGGCTTACTTTACTCATTTGCGGCGATGTGTGTTGCATATGCCGTCCTCTAAACACTGTGCGAGTCTTGACAGTTGCGGACTCGCGATATCATGGTCTCATGTTTCCACCAGCACAGCACATCTCATTGGTTCTTTTAATTATTGGATGTCTAAAATATAAAATGAATGAGAAGCCTAAAAAGGCCCAAAGCTCGGCCCTAGGGGCGTAAAAAAGTCGGGGCCCGTCGGGCTCGGGCAGAAATGCAGGGCTCTATTTCAGTGGCCTAACATCGGTTAACAGAAACGCCGTCAACGGAAACAAGTTTTTCATCAACATTTAGAAAATATCACAAAAGTTTTGGTCAAATCTGTAAATGGAAACGTGTCTAAATATCAGTCCTGTAGATCCATAAACAGATGAATATTCATGAGTAATAATACAGTATGATCCAGATGTGTTCGCTTCAAGGGAAGGACTCTCCTCAGATTACTTTTCTTAGTTGTTCCACCTTTTCCATTGGTTCTTTATTTTTTATATACACACACCATACTTGCACCTTTAAATCTAAATAAATGTACTTGATGCAGAATGATATGAAATCTTGAACATAAATTGAACAAAATTAAATGAGTTTATGCTTAAAACAAAAACAAATATGTCAATGGGGTATGAAAACTTGTTTTCCTTTTGAATTAAGTTCTTTATTTTGATATTTGTTCTTTTTTTAATTGTAAACTCAGTTTATTTCATCACTTGGAAAACCAGACTTCTAATCTACTGTCATTGATTTAAGATTTTTTTTAGACAAAAATACAGAGGATCACTTTTGTGCAGCTTGATCAGAAGAAGTTATTTCTATATTATAGTGGTTGGTAGCAGAAATATTAAAGCCATTTTGTTTTAAAATGCATTAAAAAGTTATGGATATCTGTTGGAAGTATTTTTAAACTTTGAAACATTGACTCTAAATTTTAAAATAAACAAATAAATATTCAAATAAATGTTCAACTATATTATTGATCTAAAGCCCACACT
>CM042252.1:54306404-54316404 GCA_023566225.1 Romanogobio albipinnatus | reverse complement strand
GTGCTCCAGCCCCATCAGTGAGAGCCGGCGTGTCCTGCAGGAGTCCTGCGAGTTCTTCCTGAAGCACAACAGTCGTGTGATGAAGTCCCAGCACTACAAGAGTTCCTCACACAAGCTCAAGGTCGTGTCGAAGTCCATGGGCACCAGCACAGGCGTGCACACGCCGGTCACCAGTAACCATGACAACACGCCCGTCTCCACGGCAACGCACAGCCACAGTGTGTGTGATCCGCCGGGTTCCTCCGAACGCATGGGCTCGACCGCAGAGAGACGAGGCTCCGGCCGGATCAGCAGCCGGCCGGATCACAGGTGTGACACACACACACACACACACACACACACACACACTTCCTGTCGGAGAGTCCAGATGCTCTCCTCATTATTGACTGTATTGTGGTAAATCATAAACACGTGTTTAACAGCTTTTATTGCTTTTTGAAGGTCGACACCCAAAGATGAAGTGCTGGAGGCCGGCCAGAGCTCCGCCCACTGCACCAGCAGCCAATGAGAGCTCAGGGAGAGGGACTTCTGGCTCCGCCTCCCTCGTTCTCGTCCACAGCACTGGAGGTCATGTTCACTGACCGCTTCATGAGTCTGAACACTGAACACGGATCAGACTCGCTCTTAAAGCAGGAAGTGACATCATACAGCCCCTCCCCCTGTCAGTCTTCACACAGCGCTGGAATGAAAGTGAGGCTGTGAGAGACTGAAGGAGCTGCGTGATGTCATGTGATCTAGTCCTGTGTGTTTATATTCAAGCTTATATTCATCATGACAGCAGATGTTTAGAGTTGCAGAAGCTCTGATGGGTCACCTGACAGATGGGATTATGGTTGTATTAATAATCAACTGTGTGATGAATTATGACATATATCTGACTTTATAGCACAACGTTTCTTAAAATAAAGTTCATAGAAAACCATCAATGCTAAGAGTGTTAGCGCTCTCGTCTGGGGCCGCATTCACAAAACATCATCTTATTAATAATTATACATTTTACTCATATAGTGCCTTTCCCAAGCTCACGATCACACACACACACACACACACACACACACACACACACACACACACACAGTGTACACACACACACACACACAGTGTACACACACACACACACACAGTGTGCACACACACACACACACACAGTGTACACACACACACACACACAGTGTGCACACACACACACACACACACAGTGTACACACACAGTGTGCACACACACACACACAGTGTGCACACACACACACACACACACACACACACAGTGTACACACACACACAGCATCAAATATAGACATGCAGTGAGAAAACAACAGAACAGAACACTAATCAGAGGAGTGTGTGTGTACAGTGTGTGTGTGTGTGTACTGTGTGTGTGTGTGTGTTCAGCAAAGGTTGTACACAGGGATGGGCAGTATTTCAGAAACATGTATTTAAAATACTAAATACTATTTTGTATTGTAAAGCCTTTGGAAAAGATCTGATGTAATTCTAGTTCAGAGCAGAATAATGGGAAGAAGCAGCAGCGCATGAGTTCTGCTGTGATTGTGTAACTGCAGTGAAAGGAAACTCAGATTCACATCTGCAGGCAGGCAGTTTCTGCGCTCCGAGACGGAGTGGCCGCTGTGTTTCTGCGCTCCGAGACGGAGTGGGCCGCTGTGTTTCTGCGCTCCGAGACGGAGTGGGCCGCTGTGTTTCTGCGCTCCGAGACGGAGTGGGCCGCTGTGTTTCTGCGCTCCGAGACGGAGTGGCCGCTGTGTTTCTGCGCTCCGAGACGGAGTGGGCCGCTGTGTTTCTGCGCTCCGAGACGGAGTGGGCCGCTGTGTTTCTGCGCTCCGAGACGGAGTGGGCCGCTGTGTTTCTGCGCTCCGAGACGGAGTGGGCCGCTGTGTTTCTGCGCTCCGAGACGGAGTGGGCCGCTGTGTTTCTGCGCTCCGAGACGGAGTGGCCGCTGTGTTTCTGCGCTCCGAGACGGAGTGGGCCGCTGTGTTTCTGCGCTCTGAGACGGAGTGGGCCGCTGTGTTTCTGCGCTCCGAGACGGAGTGGGCCGCTGTGTTTCTGCGCTCCGAGACGGAGTGGCCGCTGTGTTTCTGCGCTCAGAGACGGAGTGGCCGCTGTGTTTCTGCGCTCAGAGACGGAGTGGGCCGCTGTGTTTCTGCGCTCCGAGACGGAGTGGCCGCTGTGTTTCTGCGCTCAGAGACGGAGTGGCCGCTGTGTTTCTGCGCTCCGAGACGGAGTGGGCCGCTGTGTTTCTGCGCTCCGAGACGGAGTGGGCCGCTGTGTTTCTGCGCTCCGAGACGGAGTGGCCGCTGTGTTTCTGCGCTCCGAGACGGAGTGGCCGCTGTGTTTCTGCGCTCAGAGACGGAGTGGGCCGCTGTGTTTCTGCGCTCCGAGACGGAGTGGGCCGCTGTGTTTCTGCGCTCCGAGACGGAGTGGGCCGCTGTGTTTCTGCGCTCCGAGACGGAGTGGCCGCTGTGTTTCTGCGCTCCGAGACGGAGTGGGCCGCTGTGTTTCTGCGCTCCGAGACGGAGTGGGCCGCTGTGTTTCTGCGCTCCGAGACGGAGTGGGCCGCTGTGTTTCTGCGCTCCGAGACGGAGTGGGCCGCTGTGTTTCTGCGCTCCGAGACGGAGTGGGCCGCTGTGTTTCTGCGCTCCGAGACGGAGTGGCCGCTGTGTTTCTGCGCTCCGAGACGGAGTGGCCGCTGTGTTTCTGCGCTCAGAGACGGAGTGGCCGCTGTGTTTCTGCGCTCCGAGACGGAGTGGGCCGCTGTGTTTCTGCGCTCCGAGACGGAGTGGGCCGCTGTGTTTCTGCGCTCCGAGACGGAGTGGGCCGCTGTGTTTCTGCGCTCCGAGACGGAGTGGCCGCTGTGTTTCTGCGCTCCGAGACGGAGTGGCCGCTGTGTTTCTGCGCTCAGAGACGGAGTGGGCCGCTGTGTTTCTGCGCTCAGAGACGGAGTGGGCCGCTGTGTTTCTGCGCTCCGAGACGGAGTGGGCCGCTGTGTTTCTGCGCTCCGAGACGGAGTGGGCCGCTGTGTTTCTGCGCTCCGAGACGGAGTGGGCCGCTGTGTTTCTGCGCTCCGAGACGGAGTGGGCGCTGTGTTTCTGCGCTCCGAGACGGAGTGGGCCGCTGTGTTTCTGCGCTCCGAGACGGAGTGGGCCGCTGTGTTTCTGCGCTCCGAGACGGAGTGGCCGCTGTGTTTCTGCGCTCCGAGACGGAGTGGGCCGCTGTGTTTCTGCGCTCCGAGACGGAGTGGGCCGCTGTGTTTCTGCGCTCCGAGACGGAGTGGGCCGCTGTGTTTCTGCGCTCCGAGACGGAGTGGGCCGCTGTGTTTCTGCGCTCCGAGACGGAGTGGCCGCTGTGTTTCTGCGCTCCGAGACGGAGTGGCCGCTGTGTTTCTGCGCTCCGAGACGGAGTGGCCGCTGTGTTTCTGCGCTCAGAGACGGAGTGGGCCGCTGTGTTTCTGCGCTCAGAGACGGAGTGGCCGCTGTGTTTCTGCGCTCAGAGACGGAGTGGGCGCTGTGTTTCTGCGCTCCGAGACGGAGTGGGCCGCTGTGTTTCTGCGCTCCGAGACGGAGTGGGCCGCTGTGTTTCTGCGCTCCGAGACGGAGTGGGCCGCTGTGTTTCTGCGCTCCGAGACGGAGTGGGCCGCTGTGTTTCTGCGCTCCGAGACGGAGTGGCCGCTGTGTTTCTGCGCTCCGAGACGGAGTGGGCCGCTGTGTTTCTGCGCTCCGAGACGGAGTGGGCCGCTGTGTTTCTGCGCTCCGAGACGGAGTGGGCCGCTGTGTTTCTGCGCTCCGAGACGGAGTGGGCCGCTGTGTTTCTGCGCTCCGAGACGGAGTGGGCCGCTGTGTTTCTGCGCTCCGAGACGGAGTGGGCCGCTGTGTTTCTGCGCTCCGAGACGGAGTGGGCCGCTGTGTTTCTGCGCTCCGAGACGGAGTGGGCCGCTGTGTTTCTGCGCTCCGAGACGGAGTGGCCGCTGTGTTTCTGCGCTCCGAGACGGAGTGGGCCGCTGTGTTTCTGCGCTCCGAGACGGAGTGGGCCGCTGTGTTTCTGCGCTCCGAGACGGAGTGGGCCGCTGTGTTTCTGCGCTCCGAGACGGAGTGGGCCGCTGTGTTTCTGCGCTCCGAGACGGAGTGGGCCGCTGTGTTTCTGCGCTCCGAGACGGAGTGGGCCGCTGTGTTTCTGCGCTCCGAGACGGAGTGGGCCGCTGTGTTTCTGCGCTCCGAGACGGAGTGGGCCGCTGTGTTTCTGCGCTCCGAGACGGAGTGGGCCGCTGTGTTTCTGCGCTCCGAGACGGAGTGGGCCGCTGTGTTTCTGCGCTCCGAGACGGAGTGGGCCGCTGTGTTTCTGCGCTCCGAGACGGAGTGGGCCGCTGTGTTTCTGCGCTCCGAGACGGAGTGGGCCGCTGTGTTTCTGCGCTCCGAGACGGAGTGGGCCGCTGTGTTTCTGCGCTCCGAGACGGAGTGGGCCGCTGTGTTTCTGCGCTCCGAGACGGAGTGGGCGCTGTGTTTCTGCGCTCCGAGACGGAGTGGCCGCTGTGTTTCTGCGCTCCGAGACGGAGTGGGCCGCTGTGTTTCTGCGCTCCGAGACGGAGTGGGCCGCTGTGTTTCTGCGCTCCGAGACGGAGTGGGCCGCTGTGTTTCTGCGCTCCGAGACGGAGTGGGCCGCTGTGTTTCTGCGCTCCGAGACGGAGTGGCCGCTGTGTTTCTGCGCTCCGAGACGGAGTGGGCCGCTGTGTTTCTGCGCTCCGAGACGGAGTGGGCCGCTGTGTTTCTGCGCTCCGAGACGGAGTGGGCCGCTGTGTTTCTGCGCTCCGAGACGGAGTGGGCCGCTGTGTTTCTGCGCTCCGAGACGGAGTGGGCCGCTGTGTTTCTGCGCTCCGAGACGGAGTGGGCGCTGTGTTTCTGCGCTCCGAGACGGAGTGGCCGCTGTGTTTCTGCGCTCCGAGACGGAGTGGGCCGCTGTGTTTCTGCGCTCCGAGACGGAGTGGGCCGCTGTGTTTCTGCGCTCCGAGACGGAGTGGGCCGCTGTGTTTCTGCGCTCCGAGACGGAGTGGGCCGCTGTGTTTCTGCGCTCCGAGACGGAGTGGGCCGCTGTGTTTCTGCGCTCCGAGACGGAGTGGGCCGCTGTGTTTCTGCGCTCCGAGACGGAGTGGGCCGCTGTGTTTCTGCGCTCCGAGACGGAGTGGCCGCTGTGTTTCTGCGCTCCGAGACGGAGTGGGCCGCTGTGTTTCTGCGCTCCGAGACGGAGTGGGCCGCTGTGTTTCTGCGCTCCGAGACGGAGTGGGCCGCTGTGTTTCTGCGCTCCGAGACGGAGTGGGCCGCTGTGTTTCTGCGCTCCGAGACGGAGTGGGCCGCTGTGTTTCTGCGCTCCGAGACGGAGTGGGCCGCTGTGTTTCTGCGCTCCGAGACGGAGTGGGCCGCTGTGTTTCTGCGCTCAGAGACGGAGTGGGCCGCTGTGTTTCTGCGCTCCGAGACGGAGTGGGCCGCTGTGTTTCTGCGCTCCGAGACGGAGTGGGCCGCTGTGTTTCTGCGCTCCGAGACGGAGTGGGCCGCTGTGTTTCTGCGCTCCGAGACGGAGTGGGCCGCTGTGTTTCTGCGCTCCGAGACGGAGTGGCCGCTGTGTTTCTGCGCTCCGAGACGGAGTGGGCCGCTGTGTTTCTGCGCTCCGAGACGGAGTGGGCCGCTGTGTTTCTGCGCTCCGAGACGGAGTGGGCCGCTGTGTTTCTGCGCTCCGAGACGGAGTGGGCCGCTGTGTTTCTGCGCTCCGAGACGGAGTGGGCCGCTGTGTTTCTGCGCTCCGAGACGGAGTGGGCCGCTGTGTTTCTGCGCTCCGAGACGGAGTGGGCCGCTGTGTTTCTGCGCTCCGAGACGGAGTGGCCGCTGTGTTTCTGCGCTCCGAGACGGAGTGGGCCGCTGTGTTTCTGCGCTCCGAGACGGAGTGGGCCGCTGTGTTTCTGCGCTCCGAGACGGAGTGGGCCGCTGTGTTTCTGCGCTCCGAGACGGAGTGGGCCGCTGTGTTTCTGCGCTCCGAGACGGAGTGGGCCGCTGTGTTTCTGCGCTCCGAGACGGAGTGGGCCGCTGTGTTTCTGCGCTCCGAGACGGAGTGGGCCGCTGTGTTTCTGCGCTCCGAGACGGAGTGGGCCGCTGTGTTTCTGCGCTCCGAGACGGAGTGGGCCGCTGTGTTTCTGCGCTCCGAGACGGAGTGGGCCGCTGTGTTTCTGCGCTCCGAGACGGAGTGGGCCGCTGTGTTTCTGCGCTCCGAGACGGAGTGGGCCGCTGTGTTTCTGCGCTCCGAGACGGAGTGGGCCGCTGTGTTTCTGCGCTCCGAGACGGAGTGGGCGCTGTGTTTCTGCGCTCCGAGACGGAGTGGCCGCTGTGTTTCTGCGCTCCGAGACGGAGTGGGCCGCTGTGTTTCTGCGCTCCGAGACGGAGTGGGCCGCTGTGTTTCTGCGCTCCGAGACGGAGTGGGCCGCTGTGTTTCTGCGCTCCGAGACGGAGTGGGCCGCTGTGTTTCTGCGCTCCGAGACGGAGTGGCCGCTGTGTTTCTGCGCTCCGAGACGGAGTGGGCCGCTGTGTTTCTGCGCTCCGAGACGGAGTGGGCCGCTGTGTTTCTGCGCTCTGAGACGGAGTGGGCCGCTGTGTTTCTGCGCTCCGAGACGGAGTGGGCCGCTGTGTTTCTGCGCTCCGAGACGGAGTGGGCCGCTGTGTTTCTGCGCTCCGAGACGGAGTGGGCGCTGTGTTTCTGCGCTCCGAGACGGAGTGGCCGCTGTGTTTCTGCGCTCCGAGACGGAGTGGGCCGCTGTGTTTCTGCGCTCCGAGACGGAGTGGGCCGCTGTGTTTCTGCGCTCCGAGACGGAGTGGGCCGCTGTGTTTCTGCGCTCCGAGACGGAGTGGGCCGCTGTGTTTCTGCGCTCCGAGACGGAGTGGGCCGCTGTGTTTCTGCGCTCCGAGACGGAGTGGGCCGCTGTGTTTCTGCGCTCCGAGACGGAGTGGGCCGCTGTGTTTCTGCGCTCCGAGACGGAGTGGGCCGCTGTGTTTCTGCGCTCCGAGACGGAGTGGGCCGCTGTGTTTCTGCGCTCCGAGACGGAGTGGGCCGCTGTGTTTCTGCGCTCCGAGACGGAGTGGGCCGCTGTGTTTCTGCGCTCCGAGACGGAGTGGCCGCTGTGTTTCTGCGCTCCGAGACGGAGTGGCCGCTGTGTTTCTGCGCTCCGAGACGGAGTGGGCCGCTGTGTTTCTGCGCTCCGAGACGGAGTGGGCCGCTGTGTTTCTGCGCTCCGAGACGGAGTGGGCCGCTGTGTTTCTGCGCTCCGAGACGGAGTGGGCCGCTGTGTTTCTGCGCTCCGAGACGGAGTGGGCCGCTGTGTTTCTGCGCTCCGAGACGGAGTGGGCCGCTGTGTTTCTGCGCTCCGAGACGGAGTGGGCCGCTGTGTTTCTGCGCTCAGAGACGGAGTGGGCCGCTGTGTTTCTGCGCTCCGAGACGGAGTGGGCCGCTGTGTTTCTGCGCTCCGAGACGGAGTGGGCCGCTGTGTTTCTGCGCTCAGAGACGGAGTGGCCGCTGTGTTTCTGCGCTCCGAGACGGAGTGGCCGCTGTGTTTCTGCGCTCCGAGACGGAGTGGCCGCTGTGTTTCTGCGCTCCGAGACGGAGTGGGCCGCTGTGTTTCTGCGCTCCGAGACGGAGTGGGCGCTGTGTTTCTGCGCTCCGAGACGGAGTGGCCGCTGTGTTTCTGCGCTCAGAGACGGAGTGGGCCGCTGTGTTTCTGCGCTCCGAGACGGAGTGGGCCGCTGTGTTTCTGCGCTCCGAGACGGAGTGGGCCGCTGTGTTTCTGCGCTCAGAGACGGAGTGGGCCGCTGTGTTTCTGCGCTCCGAGACGGAGTGGGCCGCTGTGTTTCTGCGCTCCGAGACGGAGTGGGCCGCTGTGTTTCTGCGCTCAGAGACGGAGTGGCCGCTGTGTTTCTGCGCTCCGAGACGGAGTGGGCCGCTGTGTTTCTGCGCTCCGAGACGGAGTGGGCGCTGTGTTTCTGCGCTCCGAGACGGAGTGGGCCGCTGTGTTTCTGCGCTCAGAGACGGAGTGGCCGCTGTGTTTCTGCGCTCCGAGACGGAGTGGCCGCTGTGTTTCTGCGCTCCGAGACGGAGTGGGCCGCTGTGTTTCTGCGCTCCGAGACGGAGTGGCCGCTGTGTTTCTGCGCTCCGAGACGGAGTGGGCCGCTGTGTTTCTGCGCTCCGAGACGGAGTGGGCGCTGTGTTTCTGCGCTCCGAGACGGAGTGGCCGCTGTGTTTCTGCGCTCCGAGACGGAGTGGCCGCTGTGTTTCTGCGCTCCGAGACGGAGTGGGCCGCTGTGTTTCTGCGCTCCGAGACGGAGTGGGCCGCTGTGTTTCTGCGCTCCGAGACGGAGTGGGCCGCTGTGTTTCTGCGCTCCGAGACGGAGTGGGCGCTGTGTTTCTGCGCTCCGAGACGGAGTGGGCCGCTGTGTTTCTGCGCTCCGAGACGGAGTGGGCCGCTGTGTTTCTGCGCTCCGAGACGGAGTGGGCCGCTGTGTTTCTGCGCTCCGAGACGGAGTGGGCCGCTGTGTTTCTGCGCTCCGAGACGGAGTGGGCCGCTGTGTTTCTGCGCTCCGAGACGGAGTGGGCCGCTGTGTTTCTGCGCTCCGAGACGGAGTGGGCCGCTGTGTTTCTGCGCTCCGAGACGGAGTGGGCCGCTGTGTTTCTGCGCTCCGAGACGGAGTGGGCCGCTGTGTTTCTGCGCTCCGAGACGGAGTGGCCGCTGTGTTTCTGCGCTCCGAGACGGAGTGGCCGCTGTGTTTCTGCGCTCCGAGACGGAGTGGCCGCTGTGTTTCTGCGCTCCGAGACGGAGTGGGCCGCTGTGTTTCTGCGCTCCGAGACGTAGTGGGCCGCTGTGTTTCTGCGCTCCGAGACGGAGTGGCCGCTGTGTTTCTGCGCTCCGAGACGGAGTGGCCGCTGTGTTTCTGCGCTCCGAGACGGAGTGGGCCGCTGTGTTTCTGCGCTCCGAGACGGAGTGGGCCGCTGTGTTTCTGCGCTCCGAGACGGAGTGGGCCGCTGTGTTTCTGCGCTCCGAGACGGAGTGGGCCGCTGTGTTTCTGCGCTCCGAGACGGAGTGGGCGCTGTGTTTCTGCGCTCCGAGACGGAGTGGGCCGCTGTGTTTCTGCGCTCCGAGACGGAGTGGGCCGCTGTGTTTCTGCGCTCCGAGACGGAGTGGGCCGCTGTGTTTCTGCGCTCCGAGACGGAGTGGGCCGCTGTGTTTCTGCGC
This sequence comes from Romanogobio albipinnatus, assembly GCA_023566225.1. Lineage (NCBI taxonomy): Eukaryota > Metazoa > Chordata > Actinopteri > Cypriniformes > Gobionidae > Romanogobio > Romanogobio albipinnatus. The sequence continues at coordinate 54,307,133 of CM042252.1, read as the reverse complement.
TCCGAGACGGAGTGGGCCGCTGTGGTTTCACTGTCATTGCCCACGTGGGCATTGAAGTCCCCCAGTAGAACGACGGAGTCCCCAGTCGGAGCACTCTCCAGCACCCCTCCCAGGGACACCAAGAAGGCCGGGTACTCTGCACTGCCGTTTGGCCCGTAGGCACACACAACAGTGAGAGACCTATCCCCGAGCCGCAGGGACACGACCCTCTCTTTCACCGGGGTAAACTCCAACACATGGCGGCAGAGCTGGGGGGCTATAAGCCCGCCCGCCGCCTCTCACCATGGGCAACTCCAGAGTGGTGAAGAGTCCATCCCCTCTCGAGGAGTGTGGTTCCAGAGCCCAAGCCGTGCGTGGAGGTGATTCCGACTATCTCTAGTCGGAACCTCTCAACCTCACGCACAATCTCAGGCTCTTTCCCCGCCAGCGAGGTGACATTTCATGTCCCAAGAGCCAGTTTCCATGTCCAGGGATCGGGTCGTCTAGGCCCCCGCCTTCGACTGCTGCCCGATTCGCTTTGCACCGGCCCCTTACGGTCCCTCCACGGGAAGGTGTCCCCACGTCGCTCCTTTGGGCTGAGCCCGGCCGGACCCCGTGGGGGAAGGCCCGGCCACCAGGCGCTCGCATACGAGCCCCAACCCCAGGCCTGGCTCCAGGGTGGGGCCCCGGCTGCGCCATACCGGGCGACGTCACGGTCCTCCTTTTTTTTGGCATCAATTATATAATGAG
>CM042252.1:54304945-54306204 GCA_023566225.1 Romanogobio albipinnatus | reverse complement strand
ACACACACACACACACACACACTCACTCTCTCTCTCTCTCACACACACACACAAACACACTCTCTCTCTCTCTCTCACACACACACACACACACACACACACACACACTCTAGACGCTCATGGGTTTTCCCCTCTCTCTGAGCACGCTGTGTGTCTGTATCAGGGGAGAGTCTGAGTGTGTCCGCACTGTCTCTGTGTGCGACCGCAGTGTGTAGTGGCGTCCCGCCGGGCGTCCTGTCCCGCGGCTGTTGTCCGGTCTGGTGTCGTCTGTGCGGGTTCGAGTCCTGCGCCGGCTCTTGTTTCTGTCTCTGCCGTTCGTGACGGATGGTTTTTATTACTCCAGTGTTTTGGAGTCACTGAGCGCTCGGCTCTTTTCCCACAGTGCAGTGCGGTGCGGGGCGTTCCCTCCGCTGGGACTCGTGTGGCATGCGAATGACTTCAGGCCTGCGGACGCTGTCTGGGGCGCGCTCGGTATGGAGACCATTAGCACCAATCTGGACGGGATTTGGGCGGATATTCCACTTCCTGTCTGTTCCTTTGGGGGGCAGTGGGGGTTCATCACAGTAGCTGCTGCCAAACCCCTAAAACACACACACACACACACACACACACACACACACACAGAGTTAATGGTCTTAATTGCAGTCGCAGTAAACACGCTCACACACTGATAGTGAATAAATCTGAGCGCGTCCTCATGCCTCTTTCACACACTCTCTGTTTGGACACAGAAACACTCCTGCGGGCCGTGATGAGGTCATGCGTCATGTGAACGAGCCCCTGGCGGCCCATCGCAATTATAACTGCATCACATCCATAATTTCCCAGTTTGAGTTACGGCCGCTGGTGTGTGTGGGTGTGAGAGCGCCCCGCGTGTGAAGATCTGTGCTCAGTGAAACACGTTCCTCCACACGATGCGCTTGTGTGTGTGTGTGTGTATGTGTGTGTGTGTGTGTCCAGGTGTGTTCAGCTCATGTGTGTGTCTGTGTGTGTCCGGGTGTGTTCAGGTCATGTGTGTGTCTGTGTGTGTCCAGGTGTGTTCAGCTCATGTGTGTCCGGTTGTGTTCAGGTCATGTGTGTGTCTGTGTGTGTCCAGGTATGTTCAGCTCATGTGTGTGTCCAGGTGTGTTCAGGTCGTGTGTGTGTGTGTGTGTCCGGTTGTGTTCAGGTCATGTTCAGGTCGTGTGTGTGTGTCCGGTTGTGTTCAGGTCGTGTGTGTGTGTGTGTGTCCGGTTGTGTTCAGGTCATGTTCAGGTCGT
>CM042252.1:54294945-54297445 GCA_023566225.1 Romanogobio albipinnatus | reverse complement strand
AATTCTCCTCATGAAAAGCTGTTCATTTCTTAAAGCAACAGATTCAGGGCTGATTGTAAGGTCAGTTTATTCTGTTGGCATCTGTGAATATTAAACGCACAAAGAATGTTTAAATATGAATCCTGCTGCATGTCATACACGCAAGCAGTGGCGTAACTTTGCTTTGAAAAGTGGTGGGGACACCGGGACACCGCACAACTCGTTTTGCTATGTGTTTATTTAAAACACACGTGTTTATTTAATACGGAGACGCATTTCTGCCACATACATATTATTTTTCCACTCAATTATGTAGTAATAACGAGATCTTATGTCATAAAAACGACATCATTTTCTCGTAATAACGAGATTGTATGTTGTTAAAACTACATAATTTTCACCTAATAAGGACATGTGTTGTATAGTGATGTGTGTATAGCCTATGTCTGTAGGCCTATTAGAGAATTTATTTAGCCCATGCCTTTGTCACACTTGTTTGAAAAGCAGAAGCAAGCTCAGCGTAAAATATCTCATCCGCTGCCTGTATCGGTGGCAATGCCCATAGCACGAAATTGTTGTAGCCTAATTTATTGATGTAGCCTATAGTTCTTAACAGAGCAGGTGGCCATGGACCGCTCATGTGGCGTAACTTTAACCTTGTAATGACGGACCCCGGTGCAGCCACAAATATCATAATTATCTATAAGGCCTACTGTAATTAAGACATTCTAGAAATGTATTAAAAAGAAAGACGCTTTCAGCCTTACTCAAAGACCGCGGAAACAGGCCAGTGGGTTCAATGCATTCCCGGCGTTCGTTTTTTGCTTCCGATGTAGCCTATTAAATATACAGGCAATTAGTTTATGAAACCTTGATCAAAATTAAAATACAATTCACTTTTCATCATCAACATATAAAAATTAAAACAATAATATAATAGGCTAATATTTAAACATAACTATGAATCTAAATAGGCTACGTTTTGTATCTAGCCTACTCCACTCCAAACGCTTAAAACATTTATTTTGTTTATTAAACAAAAAGTTTTTAATTTCAAATTTAATTTCTAAATTCAGTTCATATTTCCAGCAAACGAAATTCCGAGCCAAAATAACAAAGTGGTTAAAAAAAACTGCAACAATGAAAAATATTAAATAATTCGCGGGTGCTTTCGTCGGCATGGAGTGGGGTCAGACATGATTTCTATTGAGTGTTGTTTTGCAGAAATCATTTCTTTAAAGTGAATTTCGTTTTCTATAAATTGTATTTTAATTTTGATCAAGGTTTCATAAATGAATGGCCTGTATATTTAATACATAAGAAGCAAAATAAGAACGGGATTGACGTGCGTAACGAACCCACTGGCCTGTTTCCGCGACCTTTGAGTAAGGCTGAAAGCATCTTTCTTTTTAATACATTTCTAGAATATATGTAGCTATTGCAGTGTAGCATACAATATATTACTGTAGGCCTATTATAGAGTTATGATATTTGTGCACCGGTTATGCCACTGATGCTAACATGAGCGGTCCATGGCACCTGTTCCCCGTAACGAAGTGGTAAAACTTTGAGTTACCATCATGCAATTTCAAACATTTTGCTCGTCTCTGTATGTGGCAGCTGGCAGCAATGCGTCACAATAACCTGGCATAAAAGTCGATTATTCTTTACAGATGGCGCGGTTTTGGAAAGAAGACGAGTTCTTTATTAAACTCATAAAAAAAACAATAGAATATAAAATGCCACAATTTATCAAGACCTTGAAGCAGATAAGAGAGAGAAACACCTCGTATGTGCCGCTCAAGTATAAGGGGCTTTCCTTGCCATAGGTGCTTGAATAACACACGCGTCTCCTTCCAGTAAAAATAATGGCGTGCGGTGGCTGGGATATACATAAACCTAAAAACATACGTGGCATAATTTTTGGAATGACTTATCACGTGAGGAAAAAAAAATGTTTTAGTCGCATAACATCAGTTAATGGAAACACTGTCATTTCGCAATATTTTTTTTATCGACTATTAGGAAATATGGCAAAAGTTTTGTGCAAATCTGTAATGGAAAAAAAGCTTCTGACCAGCGGAAAAATGTGTTAAATTAATGTATTATGGTTTGTAGATCGTGCTTTTGCTTTAATACACACCTTCCGCAATCTATTTTTCAATTACTTTTAAAAAGTGGTGGGGACAATATCGAGCCTGGCAAAAAGTGGTGGGGACATGTCCCACCCGTCCCACCCGTAAATTACGCCTATGCACGCAAGACTGTTTAGACAAGATTTATTTGGCCTGTTTTGGACTGATTATGAGTAAAAGAGCCTAGTGTCACATTCGCAAATGTCTGCTCAGATGCCATAAATATAGTACCAAACGTATTTTTATTCATATTGATGTTTAAATATTATAGCTTTATGGTATTTTTTTAATTTAATATCAAAGTTTGTCAGAAATGATTCTGGAGTTTTGTTTTGTAGAAAGAGAATTGCTTTCTTTAAAGTGAATTTCGTTTTGTATAAATTGTA
>CM042252.1:54274945-54289945 GCA_023566225.1 Romanogobio albipinnatus | reverse complement strand
GCTTCTGCGTCGTGTGTGTGTGTGTGTGTGTGTGGAGTTACTCCACCGGAGGGCAGCGCTTGACACGCTCGCCTCAGTCAGCCGTCATGAGTGAAGTCACGCCGGTCTCCTCTAGTGTGCCGTATATCGAGAGCAGCGCTTCACAAACAAGAGCAAATGTAGGCGGGGCTTGAGTGTGTCTGTGGGGAATTGATTGGATGGTTGTGGTTTGCTATTGGTGGATCTCATGTGAGTGACAGGTGGCCCCGCCCTCGTCATTTTAATTCAAGATTATGAGACGCATGAATTTAAAACAGTGTGCAGATATTGACTTCATGTGTTTCTCGCAGGCCGTCCAACCAGATGCTGTCCTTCAGGGTTCTGCTGAATGAGGCGAGCGTGGCGCTCTGTGATGACATCACCAGCCCGTCCGGTTCCGTGGAGCTGCTGCGTCTCACCGTGTCCAAACTTCTGCTCCAGCTGCCGCCCATCGAAGCGCCGCCAGATGGCACCGCCGCGCCGCCCGCCCACACCGTCCAGGTGCACTGCGGTGGCCTGCAGGTGGACAACCAGCTGTACGAGCGCGCCAGCTTCCACTTCCCCGTCATCATGTGCCAGGAGCCTCAGGGCGACCCCGCGTTGACCCCGCAGGACTTCTGTGACGCCTGCTTCCTGTCTCTGAGCGTCACCATCACCGACTCCGGACACCTGGACCGGCTCGCCTTCCGCATCAGACCGGCGCGCGTCTATCTGGAGGACACCTTCATCTACTACATGAAGACGCTCTTCCACACGTACATCCCGGAATGCACCCTGGGCTGGCGGGGCAGGCGGGGCGGTGGCGGAGGGGCGGAGCCAGATCTTCCGCAGGAGGTGCTGGAGTCGATGCGTGCTCTGGTGACGCCGCTGCTGCTGCAGAAGCTGTCCATCGAGCCGGTTCATCTGCTGGTGAGCATCCACGCGTCTCTGAAGCTCTACATCGCCTCCGATCACACGCCGCTGTCCTTCTCTCTGTTCGAGCGCGGGCCCGTCTGCACCACGGCACGACAGCTCGTTCACACACTCGCCATGCACTACGCCGCCGGCGCGCTCTTCAGGGCAGGTGCGTCTCTCACACACACACACACACACACACACACACACGAAAGGGATCCACGAGCATCCGTTCGAATTTATAGTTCACTGTGTGTTCGAGATGTCTGTTTCTGTCATTCACACTGGAATTGTGTGTGTGTGTGTGTGTGTGTGTGTGTAGGTTGGGTCGTCGGGTCTCTGGAGATTCTCGGCAGTCCTGCCAGTCTGGTGAGGAGTATCGGGAATGGCGTGTCAGATTTCTTCCTGTTGCCGTACGAGGGTTTGACCCGCGGGCCGGGAGCCTTCATCAGCGGCGTCTCCAGAGGAACCAACTCATTCATCAAACACATTTCTAAAGGTACAGCACACACACACACACACACACACACACTCGCCTGTGGTGGCGGCTTTGTTTGATAATATTGACCGTATCCAGGGGTCATGAACTGCATTGTTTTATGAGGTTTCCTTTGGCACACTTATAATGTTAGTATGATTTTTAGGGATGCAACGCAGGGGCGCATCTACCCAGTGCCAGAGGAGCCCCCAAATAACAAATAAATAAGTGAGCCGGACATCATTATGGGCTGTAAATAATAAAGGTTTATTTTAAAGTATATCAGCCACTGTAGGCCGACCATAATTACACATGTAGTATATTATACAGGTATGAACATATATATTATTAAAGGGTAAATTCTCACTCTCACTAAAGATCTCACTCATCCCGAGAGTCATGTGACAGACGCAGCAGAGTCAGATCTCACTCATCCTGAGAGTCATGTGACAGACGCAGCAGAGTCAGATCTCACTCATCCTGAGAGTCATGTGACAGACGCAGCAGAGTCAGATCTCACTCATCCCGAGAGTCATGTGACAGACGCAGCAGAGTCAGATCTCACTCATCCCGAGAGTCATGTGACAGACGCAGCAGATCTCACTCATCCCGAGAGTCATGTGACAGACGCAGCAGAGTCAGATCTCACTCATCCCGAGAGTCATGTGACAGACGCAGCAGAGTCAGATCTCACTCATCCCGAGAGTCATGTGACAGACGCAGCAGATCTCACTCATCCCGAGAGTCATGTGACAGACGCAGCAGATCTCACTCATCCCGAGAGTCATGTGACAGACGCAGCAGATCTCACTCATCCCGAGAGTCATGTGACAGACGCAGCAGATCTCACTCATCCCGAGAGCAGAGCTGAGGGAACGTCTGGAGTGTTATCAGATCGCATGTGGAAGCTCAACTCTCACAGGAACTCACTGAAGAGCTGAAGCACTCGCTCTGCTCTGCAGCGCTCCGTTATGAATGCCCGATCCGAGCGGCCGTGCTCATCCTGTGCGGGAGATCTCTCCGCTGTGGGCGGCTGATCACATGCGGAACAGCTCCTGTAGTCTCTAGCCTCTGGACAAACATCCTCCGATGACGCAAAATGACGATATTTGAGTCATCGGAGGATTTTTTCCAGAAATAAAACATAATTCTCTCGTCTCAGGGGGACATGAGGGGGAAAGCTCCATCATTTGAATATACTCCCGGGTTTCTGCTGATACAAAGCCTAATGCTAAACGCCCACTTGCTGTGATTGGCCGCTGTGAGACTTCAGTGTAAACGCCCACTTGCTGTGATTGGCCATGTGAGACTTCAGTGTAAACGCCCACTGCTGTGATTGGCTGACATCTTTGCATATTGAATAGCTAGTATTAGTGTGGAATTCTTTTAGCATGTTTTTACTATCACAGATCTCTGATCATGAATGTGTTGATTAGGGCATTATATTGAGATCTCTGGCGTGAAAGGTGTCAGTGATGATCATATCACCGATCACATGTTGATCTCATCACTGATCTCTGCACACTAACGAATGCTTTCATCATAACAGCGCAAACACAACGTCAGTAAGAGACTGGCTGATTATTATGGGAGTTTTGTGCGTGGTTTTTAATTGTGACAGTAGCAAACCCACAAGAGTGCTCAGGTGTGAATATTCACAGCTCACTCTGGGATATGCACCTTTTTATTAAAGTCTCTTGTGCTGAATATGCTCACTTCCCCAGGATTCTTTGATGAATAGAAGGCATTTATCTGAAATAGAAAGCTTTCAAAGCATCCTAAAAACATTGTACACAACTGTGTCCAACACTGATGATGATGATGATGATGATGATGATGTGTGTTGATCATCAGATCCTCATATGAGAGTGATCAGTGAAGGGTCATGTGACACTGAAGACTGGAGGAATGATGATATATTCAGCTCTGATCACAGGAATAAATTGCACATTGATATTCAGAAAACATCGTTTTACACTGGAATAATGTTTCACAATGTTATTGTTTTTACTGTATTTTATGATAAAATAATGCCTTATTTTAAAAACAAGAAATGTTGATTTCTTTCAAACATAAAATTTGGTGGAAATAACATTACATTATTTTGCATTCCATTCGGCTGAGTAGAAAGAACCTTTTTATTTTCTAAATCTTCCAAAATGTACACAACTTATAATTCCAAGGGGACGATATAGCACTTGCAGAAAAACCTTTAGCCTGCTGAGAAACTGAAGCGCTGCTGTACGCCGTCCAAAACATGCAGCACGTCACGATATTCACACTAAACCATATCACATTCTCAAATCCCTCCATTCATAAAACACGTTTCTGCCTTCTCGCATTGTGGACTTTGACCCCCGGCTAACAAGCGAATGGTGTGCAGCCAGCCCTGAGCTCGTGCATTGACATTTTGCAGTTGAATTAGTAATTGTTTAAGGCCATTTCTCGATTTCAATCATCATAAAATAACAGCATATCCATATCCAATATCCAGCAACAAGTCGTTTCATGTGCTCTTGGGGACCAAGGGTTCAGTCGCTTAGTTCACTTATGCCTTGGGCCGGCTCTGACCTCTTATATGTCAATGTTTGATTTAATTCAGTGTGTGTGTGTGTGTCTCTACAGGGACTCTGACGTCCATCACGAATCTGGCGACGAGTCTGGCGCGGAACATGGACCGGCTGTCGCTGGACGACGAGCATTACACGCGACAGGAGGAGTGGAGGAGGCAGCTTCCGGAGACTCTGGGGGACGGGCTGAGACAGGGCCTGTCCCGACTGGGCATCAGCCTGCTGGGTGAGCCGCTGGGCCAGTGTCACACACACATCGCTTCACAGGGACAGTCAGTGATGTGTGTGTGTGTGTGTGTGTGTAGGAGCGATCGCAGGTATCGTGGACCAGCCCATGCAGACGTTCACACGGACGCTGGATCTGCCGAACTCAGCGAGCAGCACCGCCCGCGGCGTCATCTCAGGGGTGGGGAAAGGCATTGTGGGAGTTTTCACCAAGCCAATAGGAGGAGCAGCTGAGCTGGTGTCGCAGACGGGATACGGTACGAGGACGATCATGCACACGATCATGTGTTGAGGTTGTAACGTTCAGCCAAAGTTGGGTGTGTTACAATATTTGAAATGGGGTCAGATTTGACCAGTGTTGGCACGTTACTTTAAAAAAGTAATTAGTTATAGTTACTAGTTACTTCTTACAAATGGTAACTGAGTGAGTTACATCATTATAAAAGTAACTAATTACCAGGGAAAGTAATTACTGTTACTTTTTTTTTCTTTTTCTCAAATGTTCAAAAATGTCAAATAACTTGGATGCCCCCAATATTAAATATGTTAAAGCAGCACTAGGTAACTTTTCAACCTTCATAATATATTTTCCAGACTCTTGTGATGATGCATCAATAGGTTGAAAGGCACGTCTGCCATAGCCTGACGGGGTCTGTATCGTACTTTTAAACTTCGGGTTTGGGGTAGTAACCCGAGAAAAAAAAGAACTACAAAATTCGACTGCTTTACGGCATATACATCACTTCCACCATCACCCCCACTTCCTTAAAGGGTCAGTTCACCCAAAAATGAAAATGATGTCATTAGTTACTCACGCTCATGTTGTTGGACACCCGTGAGACCTCCGTTCATCTTCAGACACAGATGAAGATATTTCTGTTGAAAGCTGAGGCCTGAGCGAGCCCTCCATAGGGACTCATTCACACTCACAAGACCCATGAAAGGCTCTAAACACGTCATTACACACTCCATCTCACTACAGCGGCTCTACAATCATTCTACAAAGCGACGACAATAGTTTTTGTGCGCAAAAAAAAAATCAAAATAACGACTTTATTCAACAGGAACTTTGGCCTCTGCGGTGAACTCATGAAGCACATGACGCATGCGTGAGGATATGACGCAGATCCGGCGTCCGGACACATGACCCAGAGGCGAGGAGGAGATGTGTTTACACGCAGAGGAAGACACGCCGGATCTCAGCTGTTGAATTCTACACTGATCGTGCTTTAGGTCTCGGCGCTCAAAATGGGACTAAAGTGAGCATTTCATGGATTCCCGAACGCCGGCGCTGCGTCATATTCTCACGCATGCGTCATGTCAACAAATGCCCGTGCGATGCATCCCCTGATGCAGGAGGACAGAGTTTAGGACAGTAGTGGAGGACAATACTGTTCCCAACTGTAGGGGGAGCCCGAGAGCAGAACCTACCTAGAGCTGCTTTAACATGAAGGAATTGGACACTAAATAGAATACATTATTATTATAAAACATTGTACATTAATGTACACTATTGTAATGTTGCTGTGGGACAATCAAATTCAATACATTATTGTGAATATGATCAGCACTCCTCCTCTGGAGTGTTATCTCCTGGGGTTTAGCCTCTGATGCTGTGGCTGTGAGGATGTGAGGCTTCATTAGAATGACTGGACACCGGCGTGGAGAGACTCTTTCCTCCTGGGCATAAGCTGCACGTTACAGAAACACTCTGACCTTTCACCTCAACGAGGGAAGAGCAGCGCTTATACTTCCAGTTTGCTAAAGCTACCTCTGAAGTCGTTGGACTTGCCATCGCTCTGACTCCTCCTGCTCGTTGGTGTGTGTGACTGTGCGTATGTGTGTGTGTGTGTGTGTGTATGTGTGTGAACCCAACCTATCAACCTCGACCTTGTCTCCCACCCACCAATCATCATCAGTTATGTGTACCAAACACGCAGGCCGGCACGCGCACGCACACACACACACACACACACACACACACCAACTAAAAGTTGCAGGTCCGACTGACAGAGAGCCTGTTCAGATTACAGCTCAATTACAGTAATTCTCAGTAACGCTAACGGCGCTGTAACGGGAGAAACAGGCATACGTTTGATTATCCGTTTATCTATAACGCCGTTATTCCCATCACTGGATTTTACTGTGAGATCTTCAGCTGTTCAAATAATGACACATGAACCAGAGATGAGATTCATTAGAAATGGTGTCTTTACAAAGCTCACCTGAGACTTTAAAACCAGGAAAACTAAGGGTCCAATGTACCATACCCTACAACAGTCCAAGCATGCTAGTGTGCTGTCCCAATGTGAGTGTCCTCCAGTGTATATACACAGTCCAAGAAAAACATCATCCAAACGTGTGCAGTTGAGTCTGAAGGTGATCCACAATCCAGAAGGTACTATTAAGTGTCTTAGGGATCTTTTTCCCCGTTTGTTTCTCATGCTGCTCTCTTTATACCGCTTTATACATAGATATCCATAATAAAGGCCTGATGTCTTACGGCGGAGTCTCTGGCGTCCTCAGCGGCGGCCATCTTGTCTCAGGCTCTGTGGCTCTGATGTGAGGCGATTGATCTGAGCATTTACACATGGTTTGGTTTCTTACAAACGTTATTAACGTGGCTATAATTCTGGATGCTTGAACAAATTATGAATAATTTTTCATAAGTATGCAGTGTCATTACATCTCTGACGTTTATAACAAACCAAACAGTTTGAAAATCGGTAGAAAATTGAGCAAGTTATGCTTATTTAAAAAGAGCAAGCACCTCTAAAACACAATGAGTGAGCGAGCTGACTGTGACAAGATGGCCGCCAGGAGCGGACGCCGACCTCCATTGGCCAGCAGCGGACGAGACATCTAGCCTTTATTATGGATATCTATGGCTTTATACCCATGCATTTCCTCCTTCCTGTCATGTGACCGGTCACATGACAGGCCAACCCTTAACTACTTAAAGACATATACACACTTAAGAATGGTAAGAGGAATAAAATGGACTAAGAAAACATGTAAACCAATCAAAACTCTATTATACATATCACTGAATTAAATAGAGCGGATAAAACATGTCTCTTGTGTGTGTGTGTGTGTGTGTGTGTGTGTTGCAGGTCTGCTGCATGGTGCTGGTCTCTGGCAGCTTCCCAAACAGCTGCACCCGCCCACAGACTCCAGATCAGCCGACGCCACCAACAGCCACGTCAAATACGTCTGGTAAACACACACCGACCGATCACAGAACCTGACCGCCAATTTATCAAATATATTAAGTAATAATGATAAAAATCTCTTTAATTATGAACGACTGGACGCACTGATTGTGTGTGTGTGTGTGTGTGTGTGTGTGTGTGTGTGCGTGCAGGAAGATGCTGCAGTCTCTGGGCCGTCCCGAGCTGCACATGGCTCTAGAGGTGCGGATGGTGAGCGGGTCGGGTCAGGAGCACGCGGGCTGTCTGCTGCTGAGCGGAGAGGTTCTGTTCGTGGTCAGTGTGTGTGAGGACGCGCAGCAGCAGGCCTTCCCCATCACTGAGATCCAGTGTGAACACGACACACACACGCCTGGACGCATCACACTCACACTGCAGCAGCACCGCATGACCAGTGACACTGAGGTACACACTCACTCTCTCTCACACACACACACTCTCACACACACTCTCTCTCACACACACACTCTCTCACACACACACTCTCTCACACACACTCTCTCTCACACACACTCTCTCTCACACACACTCTCTCTCACACTCACACACTCTCTCACACACACTCTCTCACACACTCACACACTCTCTCACACACACTCTCTCACACACACTCTCTCTCACACACACTCTCTCTCACACTCACACACTCTCACACACACACTCTCTCACACACACACTCTCTCACACACACACTCTCTCACACACACTCTCTCTCACACACACTCTCTCTCACACTCACACACTCTCTCACACACACTCTCTCACACACTCACACACTCTCTCACACACACTCTCTCACACACACTCTCTCTCACACACACTCTCTCTCACACTCACACACTCTCTCACACACACTCTGTCTCTCTCTCTCTCTCTCTGTCTCTCTCTCTCTCTCTCTCTCTCTCTCTCTCACTCTGTCTCTCTCACTCTCTCTCTCTCTCTCACTCTCTCTCTCTCTCTGTCTCTCTCACTCTCTCTCTCTCTCTCACACACTCTCTCTCACACACTCTCTCTCTCTCTCTCTCTCTCTCTCTCTCACTCTCTCTCACACACTCTCTCACACACACTCTGTCTCTCTCACTCTCTCTCTCACACACTCTCTCTCTCTCTCTCTCTCACTCTCTCACTCTCTCTCTCTCTCTCTCTCTCTCTCTCTCTCTCTCTCTCTCTCTCACTCTCTCTCACACACTCTCTCTCACACACTCTCTCACACACACTCTGTCTCTCTCACTCTCTCTCTCACACACTCTCTCTCTCTCTCTCTCTCTCACTCTCTCACTCTCTCTCTCTCTCAATTTTCAATTTCAATTTCAAATTTGCTTTATTAGCATGACTGTGTATCACAATGTTGCCAAAGCATTAACATATTATATATAAATAATAAAAACAAACAAATATATATATACTATATATGTACAGATCATGTCACATGCAGCACAGTAAATAAGTCACACAAGTGAGTAGCTGAAGCTCGAGAGAGTTAGCGGTCTCTATTGTTATGAATGGCTAACACATATTGTGCAGCGAGTGCGGCTGTGCTCTCATCTTCTCCAAGCATGAAGGACATTTTCTCATTATCACTCAGTTCAGTGAATGATGGAATCAGAGTTTCAAATCTGGCCAGAAATGTTTCTCTCACATGCTGATATTTAGGACAGATGAGCAGAAAGTGTTCCTCGTCCTCTATTTGCTGTAGATCACAGTGTCTACAGATCCTCTGCTCTCTCTCTGTCCATGTGTGTCTGTGTCTTCCTCTCTCTATTTCTAGATCATGGTCACTCAATCTGTATTTGGAGAGGATTTGTCTTTCTTTAAATTCTTTAATTACTAGATAATTGGCCAATTTAGTGGTTCTATTTAGGGTTGAATAGCATTGGAGTTTATTTTTGAGTTCAAAATGTGTTTTTAGTGATTTATCATGGGTGTCTTTTAGATTTTTGTCAATTTCTTTAATAATGGTTTTGGGGTTGTAGCTGTGGTCAATCGGGGCTTGAGTTTGATGGACTAGTTGGAGAGCGAGTGTGTTTAGAGGATGAGACTCTGCTGAGGTTTCATTGGCGAGGAGGGCTTTATATTGGACTGACTCTGGATCAGACTGATGGAGGTGAAGCCAGAACTGGACACATCTCTTCTGGATCTCAATGTCCAGCGGGTACAGGCCTAATTCAGCCCTGCAGGCGGTGTTGGACGTGCTTCTGTGGACCCCTAAAATGTTTTTGGTAATTTCCAATTGTAGTTTTTCTATTGAAGTTTTATCCCAATTTTTTAAATTCAGTACTGATCCCCAAATTTCACATCCATATAAAAGAATTGGTTTTATTATTGAATTATATAATTTTATCCAAGTTTTTATGGGTATTTTTAAGTGACCGCATCGTGACTTTATAGCATAGAAAGCCCTCCGAGCCTTTTCACTCAGTGTTTTGACAGCCAGACCAAAGCCTCCCGAAGCGCTGATGTCGATGCCCAGATAGCTGTAGCTCGTGCTGTGCTGGAGGACCTGGCCTTTATAAGTGAACGGGTGTTTGTGTGCCTGAGATCTGGCCTTCTTCTGGAACACCATGACTCTGGTTTTGTCCAGATTGACTGTCAGGGCCCACTCGTGACAGAACTGTTCCAGCAGGGCCAGGCTCTGCTGAAGGCCCTCAGGTGTGCGGGACAGCAGGACCAGGTCATCCGCGTACAGCAGACATCTGACCTCTGTGTGGTCAGGGACAGTAGAGTGACCTCTGACCTCTGTGTGGTCGGACTGTAGAGTGAGGCCGGGGACAGTAGAGTGCTCCAGCATTGATGCCAGATCATTAATATAGATGTTAAATAGAGTTGGACTCAGACTGCATCCCTGCCTCACTCCACGTCCCTGCCGGAAAAACGTGGTTCTGTGGTGTTTGATTTTCACCGCACTTTTACTGTTGGTGTAAAGGGATTGTACAATATCAAATGTTTTTCCGCCAATGCCAATTTGTAGGAGTTTGTATAGTAAACCATCATGCCAAATTGAGTCGAAAGCTTTTTTAAAGTCTACAAAACATGCAAATATTTTTCTTTGTTTGTCTTTGATGTTTTTGTTGATTAGAGTGTGAAGAGAATAGATGTGGTCAGATGTGCGGTGTTTTGGTAAAAAGCCAATTTGTGCTTTATTTAAAATGTTGTGTGTAGTGATGTGTGAGACAATGCGGCTGTTTATGAGACTGCAGAACAGTTTTCCTAAAGCACTGCCCACACAGATGCCACGGTAGTTATTGGGGTCGAAGCGGTCACCTTTTTTAAATATGGGGGTGATCAGTCCTTCAGACCAGATCTCAGGGAAGTGACCGGACCATAAAACCAGATTAAATAGTTTGGCTAGAGCTTGAATCATGCTGGGACTGCTGAGTTTAAGCATTTCATTATTAATGTTGTCTTGTCCGCATGCTTTCTTTAATTTGAGATTTTTTATATGTTCTAATATTTCAGATATTGTTATAAATTTATCTAATGGATTTTGATAATTTTTAATAGTTTTCTCCAAGTCTTCTAGTTTCTCCTTGATTTTAATCTGAGGCTGGTTAAGGTCAGCTGGTTCAATTGTTTGATAAAGGTTTTCAAAGTAAGATTTCCAGATTGTGCCATTCTGGAGCGATGCCTCTAATTTGGGTTTATCAAGTTTTTTATATAAGTTCCAGAAAGTGTTTTGATCTACTGCTTTATCAATTTCATCAATTTTGGCGTTCAAATATTTCTCTCTTTTATTCCACAGTAGTCTTTTGTAATTCTTCAGACAGTCTGAATAAGAAAGGCGTAATGTCTGGCTGGATGGGTCGCTGTGCTTTCGGTTGGAAAGTCTCCTCAGCTCTTTTCTGAGACCTGCACATTCATCATCAAACCACACATCCTTTCTCACTCTCTGCTGATTTGTTTTATGATTGTTTTGCTGTTTAATGTTAGATAGAGTCGCCAATGTTTTGAATATATAATTTAAGTTTTTTGTTGCTAGATTTATCCCATTACCATCTAAAGTGAACTCAGTGGACATAAAGCCATCCAGCATTTTTAGTATAGTAGGGCTGTTCATGTTTTCTTTGAATTGGTCGGAGCTGGGTTGAGTCCACTTGAGTTTAGGTTTCAAAGGGAACAGTTTTTCAGATTGGAGGGGAGATGTTTTGGTCCTTTTCTGTGGTGGTTTCAGATAAAGCACAGTTTGGCAGTGATCGGAAATCGGAAGCTGAGGTCTGACTGTGAAGGCATTAATAAAGTTTGGGTCCATATCTGTTATTGAATAATCAACCACACTGGTTCCTAATCTGGAGCAGTACGTGAATCTGCCTAGTGTATCTCCTCTAGTTCTGCCATTAATGATGTACAGCCCTAACCCTTTACACAGCTTTAGCATTTGTTTTCCGTTCATGTTGACTGAACTATCATAGCTGTTTCTTGGTGAGATATTTGAGCAATGAAACGTGGTGTCATTGAGGATGTGGTCATTATCTACAATATTTACATAATCAATTTCTCCCCCTGTCCTGGCGTTTAAATCGCCGCATATGAGGATATTTCCTCTGGACTGAAAGTGTAAGATGTCAGTCTGTAGCCTTGGAAAGCTTTGCTCTTCGTAATAGGGAGAGTCGTGAGGTGGGATATAGACGGCACAGAGGTAAAGGTTACACTGTGATATGACGGATTTCACTTCAAGCCAAATAGATGCTTTTTCAATTTTAACAATTTTAATTGAATGTTTCAGATCGTCTTTGTGCCATATAAGTATTCCACCTGAGTCACGACCACATTTAATTTTAGGATTTTTTAAAGAAGGAACAACAATTTCCTTGTATCCTATTGGACAATGTAATGTGTCATTACTGCGACACCACGTCTCATGAAAGATACAGATGTCCATATCTGTGACACTGCTGAGCAAGTCTTGGTCTGCCGTCTTGTTACCAAAAGTAGAAGAGTGCAGACCCTGTATGTTCCAACAACTGATTTTAAAAGATTTCATGGATAGTTTTTCTGTAGTGTGTGTGTGTGTGTGTGTGTGCAGGTTAAGTCCTCAGTCTAGAGCAGACTATGTTCAGCAGATGTCTTATCTGGTTGAGTTCAGCGGCCGCAGGGTTTTGTGGTTGTTGAACTGCCGCTGCATAGCTCTGGTGTTGTGATGGAGGTCCTGTGGCCGGTCTGGGCTCTACTGGAGGACGGAGGGTTCTTGGCGTTGTGTAGCTCTGGTGTTGTGATGGAGGTCCTGTGGCCGGTCTGGGCTCTGCTGGAGGACGGAGGGTTCTTGGTGGCTGAGAGCTTCTCTTTTGATTGGTGTTTCTGCTGTTTCTTGGTGTGTTTCCAAGGGCTGTGCTTTTCAGCACTCTGGCGAAGACTTTCACTCCTTGTTTGTTGAGATGTACATGGTCATACATATGATGGGGTTGTATGTCTTTGTGATGGGCGAGATGAACATTAGGAATAAGTGCGCAGCTTCTGGAGAGCTCCACATTATTTCCATGGATCACGTGGAATGGCACATCAGAGCGTGGCAGTAGGGTAGACAGGGTTATTTTAGCCTCTGGGAAGCGTTGTGTGGCTCTGATTGCCACCTCTCTGATCACAGGAGCCACACGGCCCTTCATGGCCCTTAGATCGTTTGTCCCTGTGTGGATGATGATGTGCTTATAATTTTCATATGGGTCTCTCTCAGACAGGATCTGAAAAGCGCATCTTGTGTTTGGGCACCAGATTTTCTTGACTCTCATATTTGGGAGTAGAAGTTTCTCACTGATGTATTTCCCATTTGAGTCGGTCAGGATGAGAGCGTGTGTTTCTCTCGGGTCCTCTGCTGCAGAGCTGTGGATCTGGGCTGCTGGATCAGGTGAGCAGTGACACTCTTCTTCCTCTGGTAGCTGCTCAGGTTGAGCATTTTCCATGAGCACCTCTGGATGTATCAAGGGTTTAACAGAAGACTCTTTGGGTGCTGCTGACACAGAACTGAGTTTTTCTCTCAGATCATTGATGAGTTCCTCTTTGGTGTGGAGTACTGACTTCAAGGCAGAAAGCTCCTCCTGCATTTCTGTTCTAACTTCTGCTAGTTGTCTTCCTAGCGTTGCTTTAACTTCACTCAGTTCATCTTTAGTTAGCTGAAGTTCCCTTGATATCTCTTCTCTGTGTCTTTGAAGACATTCAACATCTTGTCTTAAGTTCTTTATGTCGTTTGTCCGCTGTTCCATGTCGGTGTCTTTCATGTGGGACAGTATCAGTTCTTTTAGCTCTACTACTTCTACCTCCAGGAGTGAAAAATTGTCTTTCGTTCTTGACATTGGAGATGGAATAATAGTTGCTGAAGCCATTTTCATCTTTTGGACTGATCTTCCAGGAGAGGCATCGGTGTTCATGTCCTTGATGTCATCTTCATCAGACAGTGCCAGTGTTCTTATAAGATCAAAATCCTCAATGAAGATTTTGAGAGCAGACTCTGATCCCTGGACCATGACAGTGCCATTTTGGTATAAGTTCAGGGTTAAAAATCTTGTTTCAGCATTTTTTTCAGCATCTTCGAATGCTAAGATCTGTCTGCCTTTACAGATGCCTCTTTTCTTGGTAAAGGGGAAATGTTGACAGAAGGCAGTGTGCCATAGCGGGCTGTGTTCAGTGTAGAAGAGCAGGTTGGTCATGACACTGTGATGTTGTTCAGCGAACAGTGTTTCAGGCCTTTCCTTCACCTGCTTGTGTCTGAGCAGCTGCCTGGAGTGTTCAGAACTCTTCTGAGGGTAGATGAAGGGGCGGGGCCAGGATGATGATGATGATGCACTGGCCATCGCTGATTTAGAACGTAAACAATCAACCGACTTAACTGCCAGTTTTTTGTTTATTTTTGTTTGTTTTCTCTCAGTGAAGATATTAAGGGATAAAAATTAATAAATAAGCCCAAGAAGGGGAAAAATATGACTTTCACTGATTTTGAGAAAAATGTGTCTCTCTAAAGTTCCAGTCTTGTCCAAAATGTCTCTCTGTGCCGCTCTTCTAAGCAAAACTCAAGGAGAGGTATGAAATGGCACTGTCTGATCAAAATGTTTTTACCTCTCTTTTCTTGTAGTTTTTCTTCTTAGTTGTTGTTGTTTTGTTATTTGATGATATCCCTTTCAGCATGAATATCCTCTTCTGCAGAGGGGAATCCTGAGGTTATCCTGTAATTCTCTTCTTGTTGGGAATTTTCCTCAGATTCAGGTGTGACAGTTGAAAAAAAAAAAAAATAAATAAAATAAAAACTGTCCTAGTTCAACAAAACCTTTGAAATCTTTGTCTAGATGTTGTTTTATGTTGAATAATCTACTTTTCTCTCATTTGTTAGTAAAATTATTCTCATTTTTTCATCATTTAACTGGAGCTCAGCTCAAGTGTGACCATCTCCCACGGAATCCACTCACTCACTCTCTCTCTCTCTCTCTCTCTCTCTCTCTCTCTCTCTCTCTCTCACACTCTCTCTCTCTCTCTCTCTCTCTCTCTCTCTCTCTCTCTCTCTCTCTCAGGCGGACGGGGCCCGTGAGCGTCTCTCTGAGCTGCAGTACAGTCGTCTGGTGGAGTTCGTCTCTGGAGCGTCTCAGTATTTGTCTCCGTCTCTGTCGTCGCTCCATCAGCAGCCGCC
>CM042252.1:54197445-54269945 GCA_023566225.1 Romanogobio albipinnatus | reverse complement strand
TTTCCACTTTTATGTAATAGTATACACTGTCGTAATTTAGAATTTTTGTCCATTTTGACTTTATGTAACAATTGAATCATTTCCACTTTTATGTAATAGTATACACTGTCGTAATTTAGAATTTTTGTCCACTTTGACTTTATGTAATAATTGAATAATTTCCACTTTTATGTAATAGTATACACTGTCGTAATTTAGAATTTTTGTCCATTTTGACTTTATGTAATAATTGAATCATTTCCACTTTTATGTAATAGTATACACTGTCGTAATTTAGAATTTTTGTCCATTTTGACTTTATGTAATAATTGAATAATTTCCACTTTTATGTAATAGTATACACTGTCGTAATTTAGAATTTTTGTCCATTTTGACTTTATGTAATAATTGAATAATTTCCACTTTTATGTAATAGTATACACTGTCGTAATTTAGAATTTTTGTCCACTTTGACTTTATGTAATAATTGAATAATTTCCACTTTTATGTAATAGTATACACTGTCGTAATTTTGAATTTTTGTCCATTTTGACTTTATGTAATAATTGAATCATTTCCACTTTTATGTAATAGTATACACTGTCGTAATTTAGAATTTTTGTCCACTTTGACTTTATGTAATAATTGAATAATTTCCACTTTTATGTAATAGTATACACTGTCGTAATTTTGAATTTTTGTCCACTTTGACTTTATGTAATAATTGAATAATTTCCACTTTTATGTAATAGTATACACTGTCGTAATTTTGAATTTTTGTCCACTTTGACTTTATGTAATAATTGAATAATTTCCACTTTTATGTAATAGTATACACTGTCGTAATTTTGAATTTTTGTCCACTTTGACTTTATGTAATAATTGAATAATTTCCACTTTTATGTAATAGTATACACTGTCGTAATTTTGAATTTTAGTCCACTTTGACTTTATGTAATAATTGAATAATTTCCACTTTTATGTAATAGTATACACTGTCGTAATTTAGAATTTTTGTCCACTTTGACTTTATGTAATAATTGAATAATTTCCACTTTTATGTAATAGTATACACTGTCTTAATTTTGAATTTTTGTCCATTTTGACTTTATGTAACAATTGAATCATTTCCACTTTTATGTAATAGTATACACTGTCGTAATTTAGAATTTTTGTCCACTTTGACTTTATGTAATAATTGAATAATTTCCACTTTTATGTAATAGTATACACTGTCGTAATTTTGAATTTTTGTCCATTTTGACTTTATGTAATAATTGAATCATTTCCACTTTTATGTAATAGTATACACTGTCGTAATTTAGAATTTTTGTCCATTTTGACTTTATGTAATAATTGAATAATTTCCACTTTTATGTAATAGTATACACTGTCGTAATTTAGAATTTTTGTCCATTTTGACTTTATGTAATAATTGAATAATTTCCACTTTTATGTAATAGTATACACTGTCGTAATTTAGAATTTTTGTCCACTTTGACTTTATGTAATAATTGAATCATTTCCACTTTTATGTAATAGTATACACTGTCGTAATTTTGAATTTTTGTCCATTTTGACTTTATGTAATAATTGAATCATTTCCACTTTTATGTAATAGTATACACTGTCGTAATTTAGAATTTTTGTCCACTTTGACTTTATGTAATAATTGAATAATTTCCACTTTTATGTAATAGTATACACTGTCGTAATTTTGAATTTTTGTCCACTTTGACTTTATGTAATAATTGAATAATTTCCACTTTTATGTAATAGTATACACTGTCGTAATTTTGAATTTTTGTCCACTTTGACTTTATGTAATAATTGAATAATTTCCACTTTTATGTAATAGTATACACTGTCGTAATTTAGAATTTTTGTCCACTTTGACTTTATGTAATAATTGAATAATTTCCACTTTTATGTAATAGTATACACTGTCGTAATTTTGAATTTTAGTCCACTTTGACTTTATGTAATAATTGAATAATTTCCACTTTTATGTAATAGTATACACTGTCGTAATTTTGAATTTTTGTCCACTTTGACTTTATGTAATAATTGAATAATTTACACTTTTATGTAATAGTATACACTGTCGTAATTTTGAATTTTTGTCCACTTTGACTTTATGTAATAATTGAATAATTTCCACTTTTATGTAATAGTATACACTGTCGTAATTTTGAATTTTAGTCCACTTTGACTTTATGTAATAATTGAATAATTTCCACTTTTATGTAATAGTATACACTGTCGTAATTTTGAATTTTTGTCCACTTTGACTTTATGTAATAATTGAATAATTTCCACTTTTATGTAATAGTATACACTGTCGTAATTTAGAATTTTTGTCCACTTTGACTTTATGTAATAATTGAATAATTTCCACTTTTATGTAATAGTATACACTGTCTTAATTTTGAATTTTTGTCCATTTTGACTTTATGTAACAATTGAATCATTTCCACTTTTATGTAATAGTATACACTGTCGTAATTTAGAATTTTTGTCCACTTTGACTTTATGTAATAATTGAATAATTTCCACTTTTATGTAATAGTATACACTGTCGTAATTTAGAATTTTTGTCCACTTTGACTTTATGTAATAATTGAATAATTTCCACTTTTATGTAATAGTATACACTGTCTTAATTTTGAATTTTTGTCCATTTTGACTTTATGTAACAATTGAATCATTTCCACTTTTATGTAATAGTATACACTGTCGTAATTTAGAATTTTTGTCCACTTTGACTTTATGTAATAATTGAATAATTTCCACTTTTATGTAATAGTATACACTGTCGTAATTTTGAATTTTTGTCCATTTTGACTTTATGTAATAATTGAATCATTTCCACTTTTATGTAATAGTATACACTGTCGTAATTTAGAATTTTTGTCCATTTTGACTTTATGTAATAATTGAATAATTTCCACTTTTATGTAATAGTATACACTGTCGTAATTTAGAATTTTTGTCCATTTTGACTTTATGTAATAATTGAATCATTTCCACTTTTATGTAATAGTATACACTGTCGTAATTTTGAATTTTTGTCCATTTTGACTTTATGTAATAATTGAATCATTTCCACTTTTATGTAATAGTATACACTGTCGTAATTTAGAATTTTTGTCCACTTTGACTTTATGTAATAATTGAATCATTTCCACTTTTATGTAATAGTATACACTGTCGTAATTTTGAATTTTTGTCCATTTTGACTTTATGTAATAATTGAATCATTTCCACTTTTATGTAATAGTATACACTGTCGTAATTTAGAATTTTTGTCCACTTTGACTTTATGTAATAATTGAATCATTTCCACTTTTATGTAATAGTATACACTGTCGTAATTTAGAATTTTTGTCCATTTTGACTTTATGTAATAATTGAATAATTTCCACTTTTATGTAATAGTATACACTGTCGTAATTTTGAATTTTTGTCCATTTTGACTTTATGTAACAATTGAATCATTTCCACTTTTATGTAATAGTATACACTGTCGTAATTTAGAATTTTTGTCCATTTTGACTTTATGTAACAATTGAATCATTTCCACTTTTATGTAATAGCATACACTGTCGTAATTTTGAATTTTTGTCCATTTTGACTTAATGTAATAATTGAATCATTTCCACTTTTATGTAATAGTATACACTGTCGTAATTTAGAATTTTTGTCCACTTTGACTTTATGTAATAATTGAATAATTTCCACTTTTATGTAATAGTATACACTGTCGTAATTTTGAATTTTTGTCCACTTTGACTTTATGTAATAATTGAATAATTTCCACTTTTATGTAATAGTATACACTGTCGTAATTTTGAATTTTAGTCCACTTTGACTTTATGTAATAATTGAATAATTTCCACTTTTATGTAATAGTATACACTGTCGTAATTTTGAATTTTTGTCCACTTTGACTTTATGTAATAATTGAATAATTTCCACTTTTATGTAATAGTATACACTGTCGTAATTTAGAATTTTTGTCCACTTTGACTTTATGTAATAATTGAATAATTTCCACTTTTATGTAATAGTATACACTGTCTTAATTTTGAATTTTTGTCCATTTTGACTTTATGTAACAATTGAATCATTTCCACTTTTATGTAATAGTATACACTGTCGTAATTTAGAATTTTTGTCCACTTTGACTTTATGTAATAATTGAATAATTTCCACTTTTATGTAATAGTATACACTGTCGTAATTTTGAATTTTTGTCCATTTTGACTTTATGTAATAATTGAATCATTTCCACTTTTATGTAATAGTATACACTGTCGTAATTTAGAATTTTTGTCCATTTTGACTTTATGTAATAATTGAATAATTTCCACTTTTATGTAATAGTATACACTGTCGTAATTTAGAATTTTTGTCCATTTTGACTTTATGTAATAATTGAATCATTTCCACTTTTATGTAATAGTATACACTGTCATAATTTAGAATTTTTGTCCATTTTGACTTTATGTAATAATTGAATCATTTCCACTTTTATGTAATAGTATACACTGTCGTAATTTAGAATTTTTGTCCACTTTGACTTTATGTAATAATTGAATCATTTCCACTTTTATGTAATAGTATACACTGTCGTAATTTAGAATTTTTGTCCATTTTGACTTTATGTAATAATTGAATAATTTCCACTTTTATGTAATAGTATACACTGTCGTAATTTTGAATTTTTGTCCATTTTGACTTTATATAACAATTGAATCATTTCCACTTTTATGTAGTAGTATACACTGTCGTAATTTAGAATTTTTGTCCATTTTGACTTTATGTAATAATTGAATAATTTCCACTTTTATGTAATAGCATACACTGTCGTAATTTAGAATTTTTGTCCATTTTGACTTTATGTAATAATTGAATAATTTCCACTTTTATGTAATAGTATACACTGTCGTAATTTAGAATTTTTGTCCATTTTGACTTTATGTAACAATTGAATCATTTCCACTTTTATGTAATAGCATACACTGTCGTAATTTTGAATTTTTGTCCATTTTGACTTAATGTAATAATTGAATCATTTCCACTTTTATGTAATAGTATACACTGTCGTAATTTTGAATTTTTGTCCATTTTGACTTTATGTAACAATTGAATCATTTCCACTTTTATGTAATAGTATACACTGTCGTAATTTAGAATTTTTGTCCATTTTGACTTTATGTAATAATTGAATAATTTCCACTTTTATGTAATAGCATACACTGTCGTAATTTAGAATTTTTGTCCATTTTGACTTTATGTAATAATTGAATAAATTCCACTTTTATGTAATAGTATATATACACTGTCGTAATTTTGAATTTTTGTCCATTTTGACTTTATGTAACAATTGAATCATTTCCACTTTTATGTAATAGTATACACTGTCGTAATTTTGAATTTTTGTCCATTTTGACTTTATGTAACAATTGAATCATTTCCACTTTTATGTAATAGTATACACTGTCGTAATTTAGAATTTTTGTCCACTTTGACTTTATGTAATAATTGAATCATTTCCACTTTTATGTAATAGTATACACTGTCATAATTTAGAATATTTGTCCACTTTGACTTTTTGTAATAATTGAATAAATTCAACTTTTATGTAATAGTATACACTGTCGTAATATTGAATTTTTGTCCATTTTGACTTTATGTAATAATTGAATCATTTCCACTTTTATGTAATAGTATACACTGTCTTAATTTTGAATTTTTGTCCACTTTGACTTTATGTAATAATTGAATAATTTCCACTTTTATGTAATAGTATACACTGTCATAATTTAGAATTTTTGTCCACTTTGACTTTATGTAATAATTGAATAATTTCCACTTTTATGTAATAGTATACACTGTCGTAATATTGAATTTTTGTCCATTTTGACTTTATGTAATAATTGAATCATTTCCACTTTTATGTAATAGTATACACTGTCATAATTTAGAATTTTTGTCCACTTTGACTTTATGTAATAATTGAATCATTTCCACTTTTATGTAATAGTATACACTGTCTTAATTTTGAATTTTTGTCCACTTTGACTTTATGTAATAATTGAATAATTTCCACTTTTATGTAATAGTATACACTGTCATAATTTAGAATTTTTGTCCACTTTGACTTTATGTAATAATTGAATAATTTCCACTTTTATGTAATAGTATACACTGTCGTAATTTTGAATTTTTGTCCATTTTGACTTTATGTAACAATTGAATCATTTCCACTTTTATGTAATAGTATACACTGTCGTAATTTAGAATTTTTGTCCATTTTGACTTTATGTAATAATTGAATAATTTCCACTTTTATGTAATAGTATACACTGTCGTAATTTTGAATTTTTGTCCACTTTGACTTTATGTAACAATTGAATAATTTCCACTTTTATGTAATAGTATACACTGTCGTAATTTTGAATTTTTGTCCATTTTGACTTTATGTAATAATTGAATAATTTCCACTTTTATGTAATAGTATACACTGTCATAATTTAGAATTTTTGTCCACTTTGACTTTATGTAATAATTGAATCATTTCCACTTTTTTGTAATAGTATACACTGTCATAATTTAGAATTTTTGTCCACTTTGACTTTATGTAATAATTGAATAATTTCCACTTTTATGTAATAGTATACACTGTCGTAATTTTGAATTTTTGTCCATTTTGACTTTATGTAACAATTGAATAATTTCCACTTTTATGTAATAGTATACACTGTCGTAATATAGAATTTTTGTCCATTTTGACTTTATGTAACAATTGAATAATTTCCACTTTTATGTAATAGTATACACTGTCGTAATTTTGAATTTTTGTCCATTTTGACTTTATGTAATAATTGAATCATTTCCACTTTTATGTAATAGTATACACTGTCGTAATTTAGAATGTTTGTCCATTTTGACTTTATGTAATAATTGAATCATTTCCACTTTTATGTAATAGTATACACTGTCGTAATTTTGAATTTTTGTCCACTTTGACTTTATGTAATAATTGAATAATTTTCACTTTTATGTAATAGTATACACTGTCGTAATTTAGAATTTTTGTCCATTTTGTAACAATTGAATAATTTCCACTTTTATGTAATAGTATACACTGTCGTAATTTAGAATGTTTGTCCATGTTGACTTTATGTAATAATTGAATAATTTCCACTTTTATGTAATAGTATCCACTGTCGTAATTTTGAATTTTTGTCCACTTTGACTTTATGTAATAATTGAATAATTTCCACTTTTATGTAATAGTATCCACTGTCGTAATTTTGAATTTTTGTCCACTTTGACTTTATGTAATAATTGAATCATTTCCACTTTTATGTAATAGTATACACTGTCGTAATTTAGAATGTTTGTCCATTTTGACTTTATGTAATAATTGAATAATTTCCACTTTTATGTAATAGTATACACTGTCGTAATTTTGAATTTTTGTCCACTTTGACTTTATGTAATAATTGAATCATTTCCACTTTTATGTAATAGTATACACTGTCGTAATTTTGAATTTTTGTCCACTTTGACTTTATGTAATAATTGAATAATTTCCACTTTTATGTAATAGTATCCACTGTCGTAATTTTGAATTTTTGTCCACTTTGACTTTATGTAATAATTGAATCATTTCCACTTTTATGTAATAGTATACACTGTCGTAATTTAGAATTTTTGTCCATTTTGACTTAATGTAATAATTGAATAATTTCCACTTTTATGTAATAGTATACACTGTCGTAATATTGAATTTTTGTCCATTTTGTAACAATTGAATAATTTCCACTTTTATGTAATAGTATACACTGTCGTAATTTTGAATTTTTGTCCATTTTGACTTTATGTAATAATTGAATAAATTCCACTTTTATGTAATAGTATACACTGTCGTAATTTTGAATTTTTGTCCACTTTGACTTTATGTAATAATTGAATAAATTCCACTTTTATGTAATAGTATACACTGTCGTAATATTGAATTTTGTCCATTTTGTAACAATTGAATAAATTCCACTTTTATGTAATAGTATACACTGTCGTAATTTTGAATTTTTGTCCATTTTGACTTAATGTAATAATTGAATAATTTCCACTTTTATGTAATAGTATACACTGTCGTAATATTGAATTTTTGTCCATTTTGTAACAATTGAATAATTTCCACTTTTATGTAATAGTATACACTGTCGTAATTTTGAATTTTTGTCCATTTTGACTTTATGTAATAATTGAATAAATTCCACTTTTATGTAATAGTATACACTGTCGTAATTTTGAATTTTTGTCCATTTTGACTTTATGTAATAATTGAATAAATTCCACTTTTATGTAATAGTATACACTGTCGTAATTTTGAATTTTTGTCCATTTTGACTTTATGTAATAATTGAATAAATTCCACTTTTATGTAATAGTATACACTGTCGTAATTTTGAATTTTTGTCCATTTTGACTTTATGTAATAATTGAATAAATTCCACTTTTATGTAATAGTATACACTGTCGTAATTTTGAATTTTTGTCCACTTTGACTTTATGTAATAATTGAATAAATTCCACTTTTATGTAATAGTATACACTGTCGTAATTTTGAATTTTTGTCCACTTTGACTTTATGTAATAATTGAATAAATTCCACTTTTATGTAATAGTATACACTGTCGTAATATTGAATTTTTGTCCACTTTGACTTTATGTAATAATTGAATAATTTCCACTTTTATGTAATAGTATACACTGTCGTAATTTAGAATTTTTGTCCATTTTGACTTTATGTAACAATTGAATAAATTCCACTTTTATGTAATAGTATACACTGTCGTAATTTTGAATTTTTGTCCATTTTGACTTTATGTAATAATTGAATAAATTCCACTTTTATGTAATAGTATACACTTACGTAATTTTTAATTTTTGTCCACTTTGACTTTATGTAATAATTGAATAAATTCCACTTTTATGTAATAGTATACACTGTCGTAATTTTGAATTTTTGTCCACTTTGACTTTATGTAATAATTGAATAAATTCCACTTTTATGTAATAGTATACACTGTCGTAATATTGAATTTTTGTCCACTTTGACTTTATGTAATAATTTAATAATTTCCACTTTTATGTAATAGTATACACTGTCGTAATTTTGAATTTTTGTCCACTTTGACTTTTTGTAATAATTGAATAATTTCCACTTTTATGTAATAGTATACACTGTCGTAATATTGAATTTTTGTCCACTTTGACTTTATGTAATAATTGAATAAATTCCACTTTTATGTAATAGTATACACTGTCGTAATTTTGAATTTTTGTCCACTTTGACTTTATGTAATAATTGAATAAATTCCACTTTTATGTAATAGTATACACTGTCGTAATATTGAATTTTTGTCCACTTTGACTTTATGTAATAATTGAATAATTTCCACTTTTATGTAATAGTATACACTGTCGTAATTTTGAATTTTTGTCCACTTTGACTTCTTGTAATAATTGAATAATTTCCACTTTTATGTAATAGTATACACTGTCGTAATTTTGAATTTTTGTCCATTTTGACTTTATGTAATAATTGAATAATTTCCACTTTTATGTAATAGTATACACTGTCATAATTTAGAATTTTTGTCCACTTTGACTTTATGTAATAATTGAATCATTTCCACTTTTATGTAATAGTATACACTGTCATAATTTAGAATTTTTGTCCACTTTGACTTTATGTAATAATTGAATAATTTCCACTTTTATGTAATAGTATACACTGTCGTAATTTTGAATTTTTGTCCATTTTGACTTTATGTAACAATTGAATAATTTCCACTTTTATGTAATAGTATACACTGTCGTAATATAGAATTTTTGTCCATTTTGACTTTATGTAACAATTGAATAATTTCCACTTTTATGTAATAGTATACACTGTCGTAATTTTGAATTTTTGTCCATTTTGACTTTATGTAATAATTGAATCATTTCCACTTTTATGTAATAGTATACACTGTCGTAATTTAGAATGTTTGTCCATTTTGACTTTATGTAATAATTGAATCATTTCCACTTTTATGTAATAGTATACACTGTCGTAATTTTGAATTTTTGTCCACTTTGACTTTATGTAATAATTGAATAATTTTCACTTTTATGTAATAGTATACACTGTCGTAATTTAGAATTTTTGTCCATTTTGTAACAATTGAATAATTTCCACTTTTATGTAATAGTATACACTGTCGTAATTTAGAATGTTTGTCCATGTTGACTTTATGTAATAATTGAATAATTTCCACTTTTATGTAATAGTATCCACTGTCGTAATTTGGAATTTTTGTCCACTTTGACTTTATGTAATAATTGAATAATTTCCACTTTTATGTAATAGTATCCACTGTCGTAATTTTGAATTTTTGTCCACTTTGACTTTATGTAATAATTGAATCATTTCCACTTTTATGTAATAGTATACACTGTCGTAATTTAGAATGTTTGTCCATTTTGACTTTATGTAATAATTGAATAATTTCCACTTTTATGTAATAGTATACACTGTCGTAATTTTGAATTTTTGTCCACTTTGACTTTATGTAATAATTGAATCATTTCCACTTTTATGTAATAGTATACACTGACGTAATTTTGAATTTTTGTCCACTTTGACTTTATGTAATAATTGAATAATTTCCACTTTTATGTAATAGTATCCACTGTCGTAATTTTGAATTTTTGTCCACTTTGACTTTATGTAATAATTGAATCATTTCCACTTTTATGTAATAGTATACACTGTCGTAATTTAGAATTTTTGTCCATTTTGACTTAATGTAATAATTGAATAATTTCCACTTTTATGTAATAGTATACACTGTCGTAATATTGAATTTTTGTCCATTTTGTAACAATTGAATAATTTCCACTTTTATGTAATAGTATACACTGTCGTAATTTTGAATTTTTGTCCATTTTGACTTTATGTAATAATTGAATAAATTCCACTTTTATGTAATAGTATACACTGTCGTAATTTTGAATTTTAGTCCACTTTGACTTTATGTAATAATTGAATAATTTCCACTTTTATGTAATAGTATACACTGTCGTAATTTTGAATTTTTGTCCACTTTGACTTTATGTAATAATTGAATAATTTCCACTTTTATGTAATAGTATACACTGTCGTAATTTAGAATTTTTGTCCACTTTGACTTTATGTAATAATTGAATAATTTCCACTTTTATGTAATAGTATACACTGTCTTAATTTTGAATTTTTGTCCATTTTGACTTTATGTAACAATTGAATCATTTCCACTTTTATGTAATAGTATACACTGTCGTAATTTAGAATTTTTGTCCACTTTGACTTTATGTAATAATTGAATAATTTCCACTTTTATGTAATAGTATACACTGTCGTAATTTTGAATTTTTGTCCATTTTGACTTTATGTAATAATTGAATCATTTCCACTTTTATGTAATAGTATACACTGTCATAATTTAGAATTTTTGTCCATTTTGACTTTATGTAATAATTGAATAATTTCCACTTTTATGTAATAGTATACACTGTCGTAATTTCGAATTTTTGTCCATTTTGACTTTATGTAATAATTGAATCATTTCCACTTTTATGTAATAGTATACACTGTCATAATTTAGAATTTTTGTCCATTTTGACTTTATGTAATAATTGAATCATTTCCACTTTTATGTAATAGTATACACTGTCGTAATTTAGAATTTTTGTCCACTTTGACTTTATGTAATAATTGAATCATTTCCACTTTTATGTAATAGTATACACTGTCGTAATTTAGAATTTTTGTCCATTTTGACTTTATGTAATAATTGAATAATTTCCACTTTTATGTAATAGTATACACTGTCGTAATTTTGAATTTTTGTCCATTTTGACTTTATGTAACAATTGAATCATTTCCACTTTTATGTAGTAGTATACACTGTCGTAATTTAGAATTTTTGTCCATTTTGACTTTATGTAATAATTGAATAATTTCCACTTTTATGTAATAGCATACACTGTCGTAATTTAGAATTTTTGTCCATTTTGACTTTATGTAATAATTGAATAATTTCCACTTTTATGTAATAGTATACACTGTCGTAATTTAGAATTTTTGTCCATTTTGACTTTATGTAACAATTGAATCATTTCCACTTTTATGTAATAGCATACACTGTCGTAATTTTGAATTTTTGTCCATTTTGACTTAATGTAATAATTGAATCATTTCCACTTTTATGTAATAGTATACACTGTCGTAATTTTGAATTTTTGTCCATTTTGACTTTATGTAACAATTGAATCATTTCCACTTTTATGTAATAGTATACACTGTCGTAATTTAGAATTTTTGTCCATTTTGACTTTATGTAATAATTGAATAATTTCCACTTTTATGTAATAGCATACACTGTCGTAATTTAGAATTTTTGTCCATTTTGACTTTATGTAATAATTGAATAAATTCCACTTTTATGTAATAGTATATATACACTGTCGTAATTTTGAATTTTTGTCCATTTTGACTTTATGTAACAATTGAATCATTTCCACTTTTATGTAATAGTATACACTGTCGTAATTTAGAATTTTTGTCCACTTTGACTTTATGTAATAATTGAATCATTTCCACTTTTATGT
This sequence comes from Romanogobio albipinnatus, assembly GCA_023566225.1. Lineage (NCBI taxonomy): Eukaryota > Metazoa > Chordata > Actinopteri > Cypriniformes > Gobionidae > Romanogobio > Romanogobio albipinnatus. Next base: position 54,257,252 of record CM042252.1, on the reverse strand, counting down.
AATAGTATACACTGTCATAATTTAGAATATTTGTCCACTTTGACTTTTTGTAATAATTGAATAAATTCAACTTTTATGTAATAGTATACACTGTCGTAATATTGAATTTTTGTCCATTTTGACTTTATGTAATAATTGAATCATTTCCACTTTTATGTAATAGTATACACTGTCATAATTTAGAATTTTTGTCCACTTTGACTTTATGTAATAATTGAATAATTTCCACTTTTATGTAATAGTATACACTGTCTTAATTTTGAATTTTTGTCCACTTTGACTTTATGTAATAATTGAATAATTTCCACTTTTATGTAATAGTATACACTGTCATAATTTAGAATTTTTGTCCACTTTGACTTTATGTAATAATTGAATAATTTCCACTTTTATGTAATAGTATACACTGTCGTAATATTGAATTTTTGTCCATTTTGACTTTATGTAATAATTGAATCATTTCCACTTTTATGTAATAGTATACACTGTCTTAATTTTGAATTTTTGTCCACTTTGACTTTATGTAATAATTGAATAATTTCCACTTTTATGTAATAGTATACACTGTCATAATTTAGAATTTTTGTCCACTTTGACTTTATGTAATAATTGAATAATTTCCACTTTTATGTAATAGTATACACTGTCGTAATTTTGAATTTTTGTCCATTTTGACTTTATGTAACAATTGAATCATTTCCACTTTTATGTAATAGTATACACTGTCGTAATTTAGAATTTTTGTCCATTTTGACTTTATGTAATAATTGAATAATTTCCACTTTTATGTAATAGTATACACTGTCGTAATTTTGAATTTTTGTCCACTTTGACTTTATGTAACAATTGAATAATTTCCACTTTTATGTAATAGTATACACTGTCGTAATTTTGAATTTTTGTCCATTTTGACTTTATGTAACAATTGAATCATTTCCACTTTTATGTAATAGTATACACTGTCGTAATTTTGAATTTTTGTCCACTTTGACTTTATGTAATAATTGAATAAATTCCACTTTTATGTAATAGTATACACTGTCGTAATTTTGAATTTTTGTCCACTTTGACTTTATGTAATAATTGAATAAATTCCACTTTTATGTAATAGTATACACTGTCTTAATTTTGAATTTTAGTCCACTTTGACTTTATGTAATAATTGAATAAATTCCACTTTTATGTAATAGTATACACTGTCGTAATTTTGAATTTTAGTCCACTTTGACTTTATGTAATAATTGAATAAATTCCACTTTATGTAATAGTATACACTGTCGTAATTTTGAATTTTTGTCCATTTTGACTTTATGTAACAATTGAATCATTTCCACTTTTATGTAATAGTATACACTGTCGTAATTTAGAATTTTTGTCCATTTTGACTTTATGTAACAATTGAATAATTTCCACTTTTATGTAATAGTATACACTGTCGTAATTTAGAATTTTTGTCCATTTTGACTTTATGTAATAATTGAATAATTTCCACTTTTATGTAATAGTATACACTGTCGTAATTTTGAATTTTTGTCCATTTTGACTTTATGTAACAATTGAATCATTTCCACTTTTATGTAATAGTATACACTGTCGTAATTTTGAATTTTTGTCCATTTTGACTTTATGTAACAATTGAATCATTTCCACTTTTATGTAATAGTATACACTGTCGTAATTTAGAATTTTTGTCCATTTTGACTTTATGTAATAATTGAATAATTTCCACTTTTATGCAGGGCTTAAAAACGGAAAAAAATATCAATCGGTTCACTCCGAGCAGAATCGATATTATAGCGTTTCGGTTTTTGCGTTCCTCAATAAACATTACTGTTCCGAAAACGGTTTGATATGAAAAAATACCGGTTAATAACGTTATTTAATTAAGCCTATACTTTAAACAAATATGTATAAATTTTAAACAAATATGTATAAATAGACTTATTTTCACTCAATAATAATATAACACATGGTAATTAAACTTGAATATTTATTTAATAACATTTTTAAAACCAGAAATACATGCATTAATTACAAGGCATAAACAGCGGACCTGTTTTAATGGAACGTTAGACAATCGAAAGTGGCCTCTAATGCCGAATTATTTTCAGAAGAGTGATAACATTCTTTGTACATAACTTTTTTTCAACACGACTTGTTTTAAAAAATGCATGAATAAAGAATAAATAAACTGGATAACCATTGCTCTTTTAATGCACCGTCAACTGCTAATTTCAAAGCAAACACTGCGCAACACGTTCTTGCATCACATAATCAAATTCAGTCAGCTAATAAAGCTTGCATTTAATGCAATATAACATACCATTTAATACGAAGCAACAACCGTCTATATAGAAAACATTGACCTGTCCTGTATTGGCAATCTGAAAGACTATAGGAAAAATGTTTGATAGATGCTATAGCCTACTTGGATAGGCTTAAACGGAATCCATAAACTATCCTAAATCAGTCTATTTGAGCTTAAAGTCCGTACTGCTTATTTAAACGTTCGAAAAGAATGTCCTCCAATACCTGCACATTCATTGTAGACCTCAGCGGGGAAAGAAATGTACTTGAGGCATGAAAATGCGCGCTCACACTGACTTGCGTTACCGGTAGATTCATAGATGATGGTGCGCGGGCATTTCACTCACGCTTGATCCGTCAACGTCACATGCTGTACTACTCATTTCATGATTGGTCACTGCCAAATTAAAATATTAAAGAGAACGATAAAATAACGTTATTAACCGGTTAATGGTCATTTCAAATTAACGTTTCTGTTCAGAACGATTCAAATTGATTTTGATTTCGTTTCCGTTTTTGTTCCTCTTAAAATTTCGTTCGTTTCCGGTTTTCGTTTTCGTTCCTTGAACCGGTTCAGAGCCCTGCTTTTATGTAATAGCATACACTGTCGTAATTTAGAATTTTTGTCCATTTTGACTTTATGTAATAATTGAATAAATTCCACTTTTATGTAATAGCATACACTGTCGTAATTTAGAATTTTTGTCCATTTTGACTTTATGTAATAATTGAATAAATTCCACTTTTATGTAATAGTATACACTGTCATAATTTAGAATTTTTGTCCATTTTGACTTTATGTAATAATTGAATAAATTCCACTTTTATGTAATAGTATACACTGTCGTAATTTTGAATTTTTGTCCATTTTGACTTTATGTAACAATTGAATAATTTCCACTTTTATGTAATAGCATACACTGTCATAATTTAGAATTTTTGTCCACTTTGACTTTTTGTAATAATTGAATAAATTCAACTTTTATGTAATAGTATACACTGTCGTAATTTTGAATTTTTGTCCATTTTGACTTTATGTAACAATTGAATCATTTCCACTTTTATGTAATAGTATACACTGTCGTAATTTTGAATTTTTGTCCATTTTGACTTTATGTAATAATTGAATAATTTCCACTTTTATGTAATAGTATACACTGTCATAATTTAGAATTTTTGTCCACTTTGACTTTATGTAATAATTGAATCATTTCCACTTTTATGTAATAGTATACACTGTCATAATTTAGAATTTTTGTCCACTTTGACTTTATGTAATAATTGAATAATTTCCACTTTTATGTAATAGTATACACTGTCGTAATTTTGAATTTTTGTCCATTTTGACTTTATGTAACAATTGAATAATTTCCACTTTTATGTAATAGTATACACTGTCGTAATATAGAATTTTTGTCCATTTTGACTTTATGTAACAATTGAATAATTTCCACTTTTATGTAATAGTATACACTGTCGTAATTTTGAATTTTTGTCCATTTTGACATTATGTAATAATTGAATCATTTCCACTTTTATGTAATAGTATACACTGTCGTAATTTAGAATGTTTGTCCATTTTGATTTTATGTAATAATTGAATAATTTTCACTTTTATGTAATAGTATACACTGTCGTAATTTAGAATTTTTGTCCATTTTGTAACAATTGAATAATTTCCACTTTTATGTAATAGTATACACTGTCGTAATTTAGAATGTTTGTCCATGTTGACTTTATGTAATAATTGAATAATTTCCACTTTTATGTAATAGTATCCACTGTCGTAATTTAGAATGTTTGTCCATTTTGACTTTATGTAACAATTGAATAATTTCCACTTTTATGTAATAGTATACACTGTCGTAATTTAGAATTTTTGTCCACTTTGACTTTATGTAACAATTGAATAATTTCCACTTTTATGTAATAGTATACACTGTCGTAATTTAGAATGTTTGTCCATTTTGACTTTATGTAACAATTGAATAATTTCCACTTTTATGTAATAGCATACACTGTCATAATTTAGAATTTTTGTCCACTTTGACTTTTTGTAATAATTGAATAAATTCAACTTTTATGTAATAGTATACACTGTCGTAATTTTGAATTTTTGTCCATTTTGACTTTATGTAACAATTGAATCATTTCCACTTTTATGTAATAGTATACACTGTCGTAATTTTGAATTTTTGTCCATTTTGACTTTATGTAATAATTGAATAATTTCCACTTTTATGTAATAGTATACACTGTCATAATTTAGAATTTTTGTCCACTTTGACTTTATGTAATAATTGAATCATTTCCACTTTTATGTAATAGTATACACTGTCATAATTTAGAATTTTTGTCCACTTTGACTTTATGTAATAATTGAATAATTTCCACTTTTATGTAATAGTATACACTGTCGTAATTTTGAATTTTTGTCCATTTTGACTTTATGTAACAATTGAATAATTTCCACTTTTATGTAATAGTATACACTGTCGTAATATAGAATTTTTGTCCATTTTGACTTTATGTAACAATTGAATAATTTCCACTTTTATGTAATAGTATACACTGTCGTAATTTTGAATTTTTGTCCATTTTGACATTATGTAATAATTGAATCATTTCCACTTTTATGTAATAGTATACACTGTCGTAATTTTGAATTTTTGTCCACTTTGATTTTATGTAATAATTGAATAATTTTCACTTTTATGTAATAGTATACACTGTCGTAATTTAGAATTTTTGTCCATTTTGTAACAATTGAATAATTTCCACTTTTATGTAATAGTATACACTGTCGTAATTTAGAATGTTTGTCCATGTTGACTTTATGTAATAATTGAATAATTTCCACTTTTATGTAATAGTATCCACTGTCGTAATTTTGAATTTTTGTCCACTTTGACTTTATGTAATAATTGAATAATTTCCACTTTTATGTAATAGTATCCACTGTCGTAATTTTGAATTTTTGTCCACTTTGACTTTATGTAATAATTGAATCATTTCCACTTTTATGTAATAGTATACACTGTCGTAATTTAGAATGTTTGTCCATTTTGACTTTATGTAATAATTGAATAATTTCCACTTTTATGTAATAGTATACACTGTCGTAATTTTGAATTTTTGTCCACTTTGACTTTATGTAATAATTGAATCATTTCCACTTTTATGTAATAGTATACACTGTCGTAATTTTGAATTTTTGTCCACTTTGACTTTATGTAATAATTGAATAATTTCCACTTTTATGTAATAGTATCCACTGTCGTAATTTTGAATTTTTGTCCACTTTGACTTTATGTAATAATTGAATCATTTCCACTTTTATGTAATAGTATACACTGTCGTAATTTAGAATTTTTGTCCATTTTGACTTAATGTAATAATTGAATAATTTCCACTTTTATGTAATAGTATACACTGTCGTAATATTGAATTTTTGTCCATTTTGTAACAATTGAATAATTTCCACTTTTATGTAATAGTATACACTGTCGTAATTTTGAATTTTTGTCCATTTTGACTTTATGTAATAATTGAATAAATTCCACTTTTATGTAATAGTATACACTGTCGTAATTTTGAATTTTTGTCCACTTTGACTTTATGTAATAATTGAATAAATTCCACTTTTATGTAATAGTATACACTGTCGTAATATTGAATTTTGTCCATTTTGTAACAATTGAATAAATTCCACTTTTATGTAATAGTATACACTGTCGTAATTTTGAATTTTTGTCCATTTTGACTTAATGTAATAATTGAATAATTTCCACTTTTATGTAATAGTATACACTGTCGTAATATTGAATTTTTGTCCATTTTGTAACAATTGAATAATTTCCACTTTTATGTAATAGTATACACTGTCGTAATTTTGAATTTTTGTCCATTTTGACTTTATGTAATAATTGAATAAATTCCACTTTTATGTAATAGTATACACTGTCGTAATTTTGAATTTTTGTCCATTTTGACTTTATGTAATAATTGAATAAATTCCACTTTTATGTAATAGTATACACTGTCGTAATTTTGAATTTTTGTCCATTTTGACTTTATGTAATAATTGAATAAATTCCACTTTTATGTAATAGTATACACTGTCGTAATTTTGAATTTTTGTCCATTTTGACTTTATGTAATAATTGAATAAATTCCACTTTTATGTAATAGTATACACTGTCGTAATTTTGAATTTTTGTCCACTTTGACTTTATGTAATAATTGAATAAATTCCACTTTTATGTAATAGTATACACTGTCGTAATATTGAATTTTTGTCCACTTTGACTTTATGTAATAATTGAATAATTTCCACTTTTATGTAATAGTATACACTGTCGTAATTTTGAATTTTTGTCCATTTTGACTTTATGTAACAATTGAATAAATTCCACTTTTATGTAATAGTATACACTGTCGTAATTTTGAATTTTTGTCCATTTTGACTTTATGTAATAATTGAATAAATTCCACTTTTATGTAATAGTATACACTGTCGTAATTTTGAATTTTTGTCCACTTTGACTTTATGTAATAATTGAATAAATTCCACTTTTATGTAATAGTATACACTGTCGTAATTTTGAATTTTTGTCCACTTTGACTTTATGTAATAATTGAATAAATTCCACTTTTATGTAATAGTATACACTGTCGTAATATTGAATTTTTGTCCACTTTGACTTTATGTAATAATTTAATAATTTCCACTTTTATGTAATAGTATACACTGTCGTAATTTTGAATTTTTGTCCACTTTGACTTTTTGTAATAATTGAATAATTTCCACTTTTATGTAATAGTATACACTGTCGTAATATTGAATTTTTGTCCACTTTGACTTTATGTAATAATTGAATAAATTCCACTTTTATGTAATAGTATACACTGTCGTAATTTTGAATTTTTGTCCACTTTGACTTTATGTAATAATTGAATAAATTCCACTTTTATGTAATAGTATACACTGTCGTAATATTGAATTTTTGTCCACTTTGACTTTATGTAATAATTGAATAATTTCCACTTTTATGTAATAGTATACACTGTCGTAATTTTGAATTTTTGTCCACTTTGACTTCTTGTAATAATTGAATAATTTCCACTTTTATGTAATAGTATACACTGTCGTAATTTTGAATTTTTGTCCATTTTGACTTTATGTAATAATTGAATAATTTCCACTTTTATGTAATAGTATACACTGTCATAATTTAGAATTTTTGTCCACTTTGACTTTATGTAATAATTGAATCATTTCCACTTTTATGTAATAGTATACACTGTCATAATTTAGAATTTTTGTCCACTTTGACTTTATGTAATAATTGAATAATTTCCACTTTTATGTAATAGTATACACTGTCGTAATTTTGAATTTTTGTCCATTTTGACTTTATGTAACAATTGAATAATTTCCACTTTTATGTAATAGTATACACTGTCGTAATATAGAATTTTTGTCCATTTTGACTTTATGTAACAATTGAATAATTTCCACTTTTATGTAATAGTATACACTGTCGTAATTTTGAATTTTTGTCCATTTTGACTTTATGTAATAATTGAATCATTTCCACTTTTATGTAATAGTATACACTGTCGTAATTTAGAATGTTTGTCCATTTTGACTTTATGTAATAATTGAATCATTTCCACTTTTATGTAATAGTATACACTGTCGTAATTTTGAATTTTTGTCCACTTTGACTTTATGTAATAATTGAATAATTTTCACTTTTATGTAATAGTATACACTGTCGTAATTTAGAATTTTTGTCCATTTTGTAACAATTGAATAATTTCCACTTTTATGTAATAGTATACACTGTCGTAATTTAGAATGTTTGTCCATGTTGACTTTATGTAATAATTGAATAATTTCCACTTTTATGTAATAGTATCCACTGTCGTAATTTGGAATTTTTGTCCACTTTGACTTTATGTAATAATTGAATAATTTCCACTTTTATGTAATAGTATCCACTGTCGTAATTTTGAATTTTTGTCCACTTTGACTTTATGTAATAATTGAATCATTTCCACTTTTATGTAATAGTATACACTGTCGTAATTTAGAATGTTTGTCCATTTTGACTTTATGTAATAATTGAATAATTTCCACTTTTATGTAATAGTATACACTGTCGTAATTTTGAATTTTTGTCCACTTTGACTTTATGTAATAATTGAATCATTTCCACTTTTATGTAATAGTATACACTGACGTAATTTTTAATTTTTGTCCACTTTGACTTTATGTAATAATTGAATAATTTCCACTTTTATGTAATAGTATCCACTGTCGTAATTTTGAATTTTTGTCCACTTTGACTTTATGTAATAATTGAATCATTTCCACTTTTATGTAATAGTATACACTGTCGTAATTTAGAATTTTTGTCCATTTTGACTTAATGTAATAATTGAATAATTTCCACTTTTATGTAATAGTATACACTGTCGTAATATTGAATTTTTGTCCATTTTGTAACAATTGAATAATTTCCACTTTTATGTAATAGTATACACTGTCGTAATTTTGAATTTTTGTCCATTTTGACTTTATGTAATAATTGAATAAATTCCACTTTTATGTAATAGTATACACTGTCGTAATTTTGAATTTTTGTCCACTTTGACTTTATGTAATAATTGAATAAATTCCACTTTTATGTAATAGTATACACTGTCGTAATATTGAATTTTGTCCATTTTGTAACAATTGAATAAATTCCACTTTTATGTAATAGTATACACTGTCGTAATTTTGAATTTTTGTCCATTTTGACTTAATGTAATAATTGAATAATTTCCACTTTTATGTAATAGTATACACTGTCGTAATATTGAATTTTTGTCCATTTTGTAACAATTGAATAATTTCCACTTTTATGTAATAGTATACACTGTCGTAATTTTGAATTTTTGTCCATTTTGACTTTATGTAATAATTGAATAAATTCCACTTTTATGTAATAGTATACACTGTCGTAATTTTGAATTTTTGTCCATTTTGACTTTATGTAATAATTGAATAAATTCCACTTTTATGTAATAGTATACACTGTCGTAATTTTGAATTTTTGTCCATTTTGACTTTATGTAATAATTGAATAAATTCCACTTTTATGTAATAGTATACACTGTCGTAATTTTGAATTTTTGTCCACTTTGACTTTATGTAATAATTGAATAAATTCCACTTTTATGTAAAAGTATACACTGTCGTAATTTTGAATTTTTGTCCACTTTGACTTTATGTAATAATTGAATAAATTCCACTTTTATGTAATAGTATACACTGTCTTAATTTTGAATTTTAGTCCACTTTGACTTTATGTAATAATTGAATAAATTCCACTTTTATGTAATAGTATACACTGTCGTAATTTTGAATTTTAGTCCACTTTGACTTTATGTAATAATTGAATAAATTCCACTTTTATGTAATAGTATACACTGTCGTAATTTTGAATTTTTGTCCATTTTGACTTTATGTAATAATTGAATAATTTCCACTTTTATGTAATAGTATACACTGTCTTAATTTTGAATTTTTGTCCACTTTGACTTTATGTAATAATTGAATAAATTCCACTTTTATGTAATAGTATACACTGTCGTAATTTTGAATTTTTGTCCACTTTGACTTTATGTAATAATTGAATAAATTCCACTTTTATGTAATAGTATACACTTTCATAATTTTGAATTTTTGTCCACTTTGACTTCTTGTAATAATTGAATAAATTCCACTTTTATGTAATAGCATACACTGTCGAAATTTTGAATTTTTGTCCACTTTGACTTCTTGTAATAATTGAATAATTTCCACTTTTATGTAATAGTATACACTGTCTTAATTTTGAATTTTTGTCCACTTTGACTTTATGTAATAATTGAATAAATTCCACTTTTATGTAATAGTATACACTGTCGTAATTTTGAATTTTTGTCCAATTTGACTTTATGTAATAATTGAATAAATTCCACTTTTATGTAATAGTATACACTGTCGTAATTTTGAATTTTTGTCCACTTTGACTTTATGTAATAATTGAATCATTTCCACTTTTATGTAATAGTATACACTGTCGTAATTTTGAATTTTTGTCCATTTTGACTTTATGTAATAATTGAATAAATTCCACTTTTATGTAATAGTATACACTGTCGTAATTTTGAATTTTTGTCCACTTTGACTTTATGTAATAATTGAATAAATTCCACTTTTATGTAATAGTATACACTGTCGTAATTTTGAATTTTTGTCCACTTTGACTTTATGTAATAATTGAATAAATTCCACTTTTATGTAATAGTATACACTGTCGTAATTTAGAATTTTTGTCCACTTTGACTTTATGTAATAATTGAATAAATTCCACTTTTATGTAATAGTATACACTGTCGTAATTTTGAATTTTTGTCCATTTTGACTTTATGTAATAATTGAATAAATTCCACTTTTATGTAATAGTATACACTGTCTTAATTTTGAGTTTTTGTCCACTTTGACTTTATGTAATAATTGAATAATTTCCACTTTTATGTAATAGTATACACTGTCGTAATTTTGAATTTTTGTCCACTTTGACTTTATGTAATAATTGAATAAATTCCACTTTTATGTAATAGTATACACTGTCGTAATTTAGAATTTTTGTCCATTTTGACTTTATGTAATAATTGAATAAATTCCACTTTTATGTAATAGTATACACTGTCGTAATTTTGAATTTTTGTCCACTTTGACTTTATGTAATAATTGAATAAATTCCACTTTTATGTAATAGTATACACTGTCGTAATTTTGAATTTTTGTCCACTTTGACTTTATGTAATAATTGAATAAATTCCACTTTTATGTAATAGTATACACTGTCGTAATTTAGAATTTTTGTCCACTTTGACTTTATGTAATAATTGAATAAATTCCACTTTTATGTAATAGTATACACTGTCGTAATTTTGAATTTTTGTCCATTTTGACTTTATGTAATAATTGAATAAATTCCACTTTTATGTAATAGTATACACTGTCTTAATTTTGAATTTTTGTCCACTTTGACTTTATGTAATAATTGAATAATTTCCACTTTTATGTAATAGTATACACTGTCGTAATTTTGAATTTTTGTCCACTTTGACTTTATGTAATAATTGAATAAATTCCACTTTTATGTAATAGTATACACTGTCGTAATTTAGAATTTTTGTCCATTTTGACTTTATGTAATAATTGAATAAATTCCATTTTTATGTAATAGTATACACTGTCTTAATTTTGAATTTTTGTCCACTTTGACTTTATGTAATAATTGAATAAATTCCACTTTTATGTAATAGTATACACTGTCGTAATTTAGAATTTTTGTCCATTTTGACTTTATGTAATAATTGAATAAATTCCATTTTTATGTAATAGTATACACTGTCGTAATTTTGAATTTTTGTCCACTTTGACTTTATGTAATAATTGAATAAATTCCACTTTTATGTAATAGTATACACTGTCGTAATATTGAATTTTTGTCCACTTTGACTTTATGTAATAATTGAATAATTTCCACTTTTATGTAATAGTATACACTGTCGTAATTTTGACTTTATGTAATAATTGAATAATTTCCACTTTTATGTAATAGTATACACTGTCGTAATTTTGAATTTTTGTCCATTTTGACTTTATGTAATAATTGAATAAATTCCACTTTTATGTAATAGTATACAGTGTCGTAATATTGAATTTTTGTCCACTTTGACTTTATGTAATAATTGAATAATTTCCACTTTTATGTAATAGTATACACTGTCGTAATTTTGAATTTTTGTCCATTTTGACTTTATGTAATAATTGAATAATTTCCACTTTTATGTAATAGTATACACTGTCTTAATTTTGAATTTTTGTCCACTTTGACTTTATGTAATAATTGAATAAATTCCACTTTTATGTAATAGTATACACTGTCGTAATTTAGAATTTTTGTCCATTTTGACTTTATGTAATAATTGAATAATTTCCACTTTTATGTAATAGTATACACTGTCTTAATTTTGAATTTTTGTCCACTTTGACTTTATGTAATAATTGAATAAATTCCACTTTTATGTAATAGTATACACTGTCTTAATTTTGAATTTTTGTCCACTTTGACTTTATGTAATAATTGAATAAATTCCACTTTTATGTAATAGTATACACTGTCGTAATTTTGAATTTTTGTCCACTTTGACTTTATGTAATAATTGAATAAATTCCACTTTTATGTAATAGTATACACTGTCGTAATTTTGAATTTTTGTCCACTTTGACTTTATGTAATAATTGAATAAATTCCACTTTTATGTAATAGTATACACTGTCGTAATTTTGAATTTTTGTCCATTTTGACTTTATGTAATAATTGAATAAATTCCACTTTTATGTAATAGTATACACTGTCTTAATTTAGAATTTTTGTCCACTTTGACTTTATGTAATAATTGAATAAATTCCACTTTTATGTAATAGTATACACTGTCTTAATTTTGAATTTTTGTCCACTTTGACTTTATGTAATAATTGAATAAATTCCACTTTTATGTAATAGTATACACTGTCGTAATTTTGAATTTTTGTCCACTTTGACTTTATGTAATAATTGAATAAATTCCACTTTTATGTAATAGTATACACTGTCGTAATTTAGAATTTTTGTCCATTTTGACTTTATGTAATAATTGAATAAATTCCACTTTTATGTAATAGTATACACTGTCGTAATTTTGAATTTTTGTCCATTTTGACTTTATGTAATAATTGAATAAATTCCACTTTTATGTAATAGTATACACTGTCGTAATTTTGAATTTTTGTCCACTTTGACTTTATGTAATAATTGAATAAATTCCACTTTTATGTAATAGTATACACTGTCGTAATTTTGAATTTTTGTCCACTTTGACTTTATGTAATAATTGAATAAATTCCACTTTTATGTAATAGTATACACTGTCGTAATTTTGAATTTTTGTCCATTTTGACTTTATGTAATAATTGAATAAATTCCACTTTTATGTAATAGTATACACTGTCGTAATATTGAATTTTTGTCCACTTTGACTTTATGTAATAATTGAATAATTTCCACTTTTATGTAATAGTATACACTGTCGTAATTTTGACTTTATGTAATAATTGAATAATTTCCACTTTTATGTAATAGTATACACTGTCGTAATATTGAATTTTTGTCCACTTTGACTTTATGTAATAATTGAATAATTTCCACTTTTATGTAATAGTATACACTGTCGTAATTTTGAATTTTTGTCCATTTTGACTTTATGTAATAATTGAATAAATTCCACTTTTATGTAATAGTATACACTGTCGTAATTTTGAATTTTTGTCCATTTTGACTTTATGTAATAATTGAATAAATTCCACTTTTATGTAATAGTATACACTGTCGTAATTTTGAATTTTTGTCCATTTTGACTTTATGTAATAATTGAATAAATTCCACTTTTATGTAATAGTATACACTGTCGTAATTTTGAATTTTTGTCCACTTTGACTTTATGTAATAATTGAATAAATTCCACTTTTATGTAATAGTATACACTGTCGTAATTTAGAATTTTTGTCCATTTTGACTTTATGTAATAATTGAATAAATTCCATTTTTATGTAATAGTATACACTGTCGTAATTTTGAATTTTTGTCCACTTTGACTTCTTGTAATAATTGAATAAATTCCACTTTTATGTAATAGCATACACTGTCGAAATTTTGAATTTTTGTCCACTTTGACTTCTTGTAATAATTGAATAATTTCCACTTTTATGTAATAGTATACACTGTCGTAATTTTGAATTTTTGTCCATTTTGACTTTATGTAATAATTGAATAAATTCCACTTTTATGTAATAGTATACACTGTCGTAATATTGAATTTTTGTCCACTTTGACTTTATGTAATAATTGAATAATTTCCACTTTTATGTAATAGTATACACTGTCGTAATTTTGACTTTATGTAATAATTGAATAATTTCCACTTTTATGTAATAGTATACACTGTCGTAATTTTGAATTTTTGTCCATTTTGACTTTATGTAATAATTGAATAAATTCCACTTTTTTGTAATAGTATACACTGTCGTAATATTGAATTTTTGTCCACTTTGACTTTATGTAATAATTGAATAATTTCCACTTTTATGTAATAGTATACACTGTCGTAATTTTGAATTTTTGTCCATTTTGACTTTATAAAATAATAATTTCCACTTTTATGTAATAGTATACACTGTCGTAATTTTGAATTTTTGTCCACTTTGACTTTATGTAATAATTGAATAAATTCCACTTTTATGTAATAGTATACACTGTCGTCATTTTTAATTTTTGTCCACTTTGACTTTATGTAATAATTGAATAAATTCCACTTTTATGTAATAGTATACACTGTCGTAATTTAGAATTTTTGTCCATTTTGACTTTATGTAATAATTGAATAAATTCCATTTTTATGTAATAGTATACACTGTCGTAATTTTGAATTTTTGTCCACTTTGACTTTATGTAATAATTGAATAAATTCCACTTTTATGTAATAGTATACACTGTCGTAATTTTGAATTTTTGTCCACTTTGACTTTATGTAATAATTGAATAAATTCCACTTTTATGTAATAGTATACACTGTCATAATTTTGAACTTTTGTCCACTTTGACTTCTTGTAATAATTGAATAAATTCCACTTTTATGTAATAGCATACACTGTCGAAATTTTGAATTTTTGTCCACTTTGACTTCTTGTAATAATTGAATAATTTCCACTTTTATGTAATAGTATACACTGTCGTAATTTTGAATTTTTGTCCATTTTGACTTTATGTAATAATTGAATAAATTCCACTTTTATGTAATAGTATACACTGTCGTAATTTTGAATTTTTGTCCACTTTGACTTTATGTAATAATTGAATAAATTCCACTTTTATGTAATAGTATACACTGTCGTAATTTTGAATTTTTGTCCACTTTGACTTTATGTAATAATTGAATAAATTCCACTTTTTTGTAATAGTATACACTGTCGTAATATTGAATTTTTGTCCACTTTGACTTTATGTAATAATTGAATAATTTCCACTTTTATGTAATAGTTTACACTGTCGTAATTTTGAATTTTTGTCCACTTTGACTTTATGTAATAATTGAATAAATTCCACTTTTTTGTAATAGTATACACTGTCGTAATATTGAATTTTTGTCCACTTTGACTTTATGTAATAATTGAATAATTTCCACTTTTATGTAATAGTTTACACTGTCGTAATTTTGAATTTTTGTCCACTTTGACTTTATGTAATAATTGAATAAATTCCACTTTTATGTAATAGTATACACTGTCGTAATTTTGAATTTTTGTCCATTTTGACTTTATGTAATAATTGAATAAATTCCACTTTTTTGTAATAGTATACACTGTCGTAATATTGAATTTTTGTCCACTTTGACTTTATGTAATAATTGAATAATTTCCACTTTTATGTAATAGTTTACACTGTCGTAATTTTGAATTTTTGTCCACTTTGACTTCTTGTAATAATTGAATAATTTCCACTTTTATGTAATAGTATACACTGTCGTAATTTTGAATTTTTGTCCATTTTGACTTTATGTAATAATTGAATAATTTCCACTTTTATGTAATAGTATACACTGTCGTAATTTTGAATTTTTGTCCATTTTGACTTTATGTAATAATTGAATAAATTCCACTTTTATGTAATAGTATACACTGTCGTAATTTTGAATTTTTGTCCACTTTGACTTTATGTAATAATTGAATAAATTCCACTTTTATGTAATAGTATACACTGTCGTCATTTTTAATTTTTGTCCACTTTGACTTTATGTAATAATTGAATAAATTCCACTTTTATGTAATAGTATACACTGTCGTAATTTAGAATTTTTGTCCATTTTGACTTTATGTAATAATTGAATAAATTCCACTTTTATGTAATAGTATACACTGTCGTAATTTTGAATTTTTGTCCACTTTGACTTCATGTAATAATTGAATAAATTCCACTTTTATGTAATAGTATACACTGTCGTAATTTTGAATTTTTGTCCACTTTGACTTTATGTAATAATTGAATAAATTCCACTTTTATGTAATAGTATACACTGTCATAATTTTGAATTTTTGTCCATTTTGACTTTATGTAATAATTGAATAAATTCCACTTTTATGTAATAGTATACACTGTCGTAATTTTGAATTTTTGTCCATTTTGACTTTATGTAATAATTGAATAATTTCCACTTTTATGTAATAGTATACACTGTCTTAATTTAGAATTTTTGTCCACTTTGACTTTATGTAATAATTGAATATTGGATTTGGAGTCAAGATGGCGCCGAGGATGGCCGCAACGTCGCAAGCTCTGCTGAAACATTGTAGTTTTTTGTTTGTTCTGTTTATAGTTTTTGTGTTTTTTGTCTTGGATGTTGTCTGCCTTACTACGTACGACAGACAGACACTTTTGGACATTGGTTCGGCAATCGCACTCCGAAAACCGGACTTTAAATTCTTCAGTGACGAACCGCCGTTTACAAACACAGCAGCAGAGCTCTTTGTCTGGACGGCCCGACCACGCAAACGCGGCCGGAGAAGGGGAAGCAGAGCCGGCGTGCTCATCAGATTAAGACGCCGCGCAAACCGACCCCCACTTCCCAGTATTTTACTGGCAAATGTTCAGTCTCTGGACAATAAACTCTGCGAGCTGAGAGCGCGGATCTCTTTCCAGCGAGACACGAGGGACTGCTGCATTATCTGCCTCACAGAAACTTGGATGTCCGCTGAGATTCCAGATTCGGCCATCGAAACCACGGGGTTCTCCGTGCATCGGATGGACAGAGAAAAAGATCTCTCCGGGAAAAGCAAAGGCGGGGGTGTGTGTTTTATGATTAACCGATCCTGGTGTGATCAGAGGAACGTACATTCTATCAAGTCTTTCTGTTCTCCTGATCTGGAACTTCTCATGGTTCTGTGCCGACCATTCTGGCTACCGAGGGAATTCACCGCGGTCATCATCACAGCTGTGTATATTCCCCCGCAAGCCGACACAGACCGGGCACTAAAGGAACTGTACAGGACAGTGAGTGAGCAGGAAACCGCGCATCCTGAGGCTGCGTTTATTGTGACCGGAGACTTTAACAAAGCCAACTTCAAGCGCATCGCACCCAAATACCACCAACATGTTAACTTCAACACGCGAGGGAACCGCATCTTAGATCACTGCTACTCCCCCTTCAAGGATTGTTACAAGTCCCTCCCGCGCCCACCATTTGGCAAATCGGATCACGCTTCCATCCTCCTTTTGCCCGCATATAGGCAAAGACTCAAACAGGAAGCACCCGCCCTCAGAACCATCCAGTGCTGGTCGGATCAATCAGATTCTATGCTACAGGACTGTTTTGATCACGCGGACTGGGAGATGTTCCGGTCGGCCTCTGATGACGACATCGAGGTTTACGCTGATAGCGTAACGTGTTTCATCAGGAAGTGCGTAGATGACGTTGTTCCGACCAAAACAATTCGGCTGTATCCTAACCAGAAGCCGTGGCTAAATGGGGATGTTCGCGCGGCACTCAATGCGCGGACCTTCACTTTTAACTCCGGTAACGCGGAGGAGCATAAACAAGCAAGTTATGCCCTCCGGAAAACCATCAGAGCAGCAAAACGGCAGTACAGGGACAAGATTGAAGGACAGTTCAACACCACCGACTCCAGAAGCATGTGGAGGGGAATTAACACCATCACGGACTATAAAGGGAACACAAACTCCACCGTGAACACCGCTGCCTCTCTCCCGGACGAGCTAAACACCTTCTATGCTCGTTTTGAGGGAACTAACACCGCCCTCGCGGAGAGAGCGCTCGCGGCTGAAGATACAGAGGTTAGTGCACTCTTCGTATCTGTCGCGGATGTAACCCGATCCTTCCGGCGGGTGAACGTCCGTAAAGCTGCGGGTCCAGACGGCATTCCCGGCCGTGTGATCAGAGCGTGCGCGCACCAACTGGCTGGAGTCTTCACAGACATTTTTAACCTGTCCCTCTCCCTGTCTGTGGTCCCCACATGCTTCAAAACGTCCACCATTGTGCCTGTACCTAAGCAATCAAAAACCACCTGCTTAAACGACTGGCGTCCTGTTGCTCTGACCCCCATCATCAGCAAATGCTTTGAAAGACTAGTCAGAAACCACATCTGCTCTGTTCTCCCCCCCTCACTGGACCCACTGCAGTTTGCATACCGCACAAACCGCTCCACTGACGATGCCATTTTATCTACAATTCACACTGCTCTCTCCCACCTGGAAAAGAGGAACACGTATGTGAGAATGCTGTTTGTGGACTACAGCTCAGCATTCAACACCATTGTGCCCTCCATACTTGACGGGAAACTCCGGGCTCTAGGCTTAAACAGCCTGTTATGCAGCTGGATCCTGGACTTCCTGTCAAACAGACGCCAGGTGGTCAGAATGGGCAGTAACATCTCCTCATCACTGACTCTCAACACTGGAGCCCCTCAGGGTTGTGTTCTCAGCCCACTCCTGTACTCCCTGTACACACATGACTGTGTGGCAACCCACAGCTCCAACACCATCATCAAGTTTGCTGACGATACGACGGTGGTAGGTCTTATCACCGACAATGATGAAACGGCCTACAGAGAGGAGGTGCACACTCTGACACGGTGGTGTCAGGAGCACAACCTCTCCCTCAACGTCAGCAAGACCAAGGAGCTGGTGGTCGACTTCAGGAGGAATGAGAGAGAACACCGCCCCATCACCATCGATGGAGCACCGGTGGAGAGAGTCAGCAGCTTCAAGTTCCTCGGTGTCCACATCACAGAGGAACTCTCATGGTCCGTCCACTCCGAGGCCGTTGTGAAGAAGGCTCATCAGCGCCTTTTCTTCCTGCGACGGCTGAGGAGGTTTGGAATGAACCGCCACATCCTCACACGTTTCTACACCTGCACCATAGAGAGCCTGCTGACTGGCTGCATCACCACCTGGTACGGCAACAGTACCGCCCGCAGCCGCAAGGCCCTGCAAAGGGTAGTGCGCACGGCCAGCTGCATCATCGGAGGTGAGCTTCCCTCCCTCCAGGACATTTACGCCAGGCGATGTGTGAAGAGAGCTCAGAGGATCATCAGAGACTCTAGCCACCCGAACCATGGGCTGCTCTCACTGCTGCCATCAGGCAGACGGTACCGCAGCATCAGAACACGCACCAGCCGACTCCAGAACAGCTTCTTCCCACAAGCAATCAGACTACTTAACTCCTGATCCATCAGGATCATAACACACACTGGACAGAATATCACTCCGCACAACCCACTGTAGATACACACACATTATATACACATTTATTTATCATACAGCACCTATTGCACTTTGGATTTCAATTTTTCAATCTGTGAATAATATTTTATACTATACATTGTATATTATTATTATTATTATAGCGTAATGTATATTGTTTAGTGTATGTTTAGTGTATATTGTTTAAAGTATATGTATATTGTAAGTATGTGTATATTGTTTAAAGCTGTGAGAACTACACTCACATTGTGCAAATTATTTATTGTTTATTGTAGAGTTTACTGTGCTGTGAGTAATTGTGTGCGCATCAGATGTGTAATCTGATGCTGCTTTAAATGTTGTACATGTCATGTCATGACTGCTATGTTGCTCGGAACTGCACCTAAGAATTTCACCTGTTGTTGCACTTGTGCATATGTAGAGTGACAAATAAAGTGATTTGATTTGATTTGATTTTGATTTTGATTTGAATAAATTCCACTTTTATGTAATAGTATACACTGTCGAAATTTTGAATTTTTGTCCACTTTGACTTTATGTAATAATTGAATAATTTCCACTTTTATGTAATAGTATACACTGTCGTAATTTTGAATTTTTGTCCATTTTGACTTTATGTAATAATTGAATAAATTCCACTTTTATGTAATAGTATACACTGTCGTAATTTTGACTTTATGTAATAATTGAATAATTTCCACTTTTATGTAATAGTATACACTGTCGTAATTTTGAATTTTTGTCCATTTTGACTTTATGTAATAATTGAATAAATTCCACTTCTATGTAATAGTATACACTGTCGTAATTTTGAATTTTTGTCCATTTTGACTTTATGTAATAATTGAATAAATTCCACTTTTATGTAATAGTATACACTGTCGTAATATTGAATTTTTGTCCACTTTGACTTTATGTAATAATTGAATAATTTCCACTTTTATGTAATAGTATACACTGTCGTAATTTTGACTTTATGTAATAATTGAATAATTTCCACTTTTATGTAATAGTATACACTGTCGAAATTTTGAATTTTTGTCCACTTTGACTTTATGTAATAATTGAATAATTTCCACTTTTATGTAATAGTATACACTGTCGAAATTTTGAATTTTTGTCCACTTTGACTTTATGTAATAATTGAATAATTTCCACTTTTATGTAATAGTATACACTGTCGTAATTTTGAATTTTTGTCCATTTTGACTTTATGTAATAATTGAATAAATTCCACTTTTATGTAATAGTATACACTGTCGTAATTTTGACTTTATGTAATAATTGAATAATTTCCACTTTTATGTAATAGTATACACTGTCGTAATTTTGAATTTTTGTCCATTTTGACTTTATGTAATAATTGAATAAATTCCACTTCTATGTAATAGTATACACTGTCGTAATTTTGAATTTTTGTCCATTTTGACTTTATGTAATAATTGAATAAATTCCACTTTTATGTAATAGTATACACTGTCGTAATATTGAATTTTTGTCCACTTTGACTTTATGTAATAATTGAATAATTTCCACTTTTATGTAATAGTATACACTGTCGTAATTTTGACTTTATGTAATAATTGAATAATTTCCACTTTTATGTAATAGTATACACTGTCGTAATTTTGAATTTTTGTCCATTTTGACTTTATGTAATAATTGAATAAATTCCACTTCTATGTAATAGTATACACTGTCGTAATTTTGAATTTTTGTCCATTTTGACTTTATGTAATAATTGAATAAATTCCACTTTTTTGTAATAGTATACACTGTCGTAATTTTGAATTTTTGTCCACTTTGACTTTATGTAATAATTGAATAAATTCCACTTTTATGTAATAGTATACACTGTCTTAATTTTGAATTTTTGTCCATTTTGACTTTATGTAATAATCGAATAAATTCCACTTTTATGTAATAGTATACACTGTCGTAATTTTGAATTTTTGTCCATTTTGACTTTATGTAATAATTGAATAAATTCCACTTTTATGTAATAGTATACACTGTCGTAATTTTGAATTTTTGTCCACTTTGACTTTATGTAATAATTGAATAAATTCCACTTTTATGTAATAGTATACACTGTTGTAATTTTGAATTTTTGTCCATTTTGACTTTATGTAATAATTGATTAAATTCCACTTTTATGTAATAGTATACACTGTCGTAATTTTGAATTTTTGTCCACTTTGACTTTATGTAATAATTGAATAAATTCCACTTTTATGTAATAGTATACACTGTCATAATTTTGAATTTTTGTCCACTTTGACTTCTTGTAATAATTGAATAATTTCCACTTTTATGTAATAGTATACACTGTCGTAATTTTGAATTTTTGTCCACTTTGACTTTATGTAATAATTGAATAATTTCCACTTTTATGTAATAGTATACACTGTCGTAATTTTGAATTTTTGTCCACTTTGACTTTATGTAATAATTGAATAAATTCCACTTTTATGTAATAGTATACACTGTCATAATTTTGAATTTTTGTCCACTTTGACTTCTTGTAATAATTGAATAAATTCCACTTTTATGTAATAGTATACACTGTCGTAATTTTGAATTTTTGTCCATTTTGACTTTATGTAATAATTGAATAAATTCCACTTTTATGTAATAGTATACACTGTCGTAATTTTGAATTTTTGTCCACTTTGACTTTATGTAATAATTGAATAATTTCCACTTTTATGTAATAGTATACACTGTCGTAATTTTGAATTTTTGTCCACTTTGACTTTATGTAATAATTGAATAATTTCCACTTTTATGTAATAGTATACACTGTCGTAATATTGAATTTTTGTCCACTTTGACTTCTTGTAATAATTGAATAAATTCCGCTTTTATGTAATAGTATACACTGTCGTAATTTTGAATTTTTGTCCATTTTGATTTTATGTAATAATTGAATAAATTCCACTTTTATGTAATAGTATACACTGTCATAATTTTGAATTTTTGTCCACTTTGACTTCTTGTAATAATTGAATAAATTCCACTTTTATGTAATAGTATACACTGTCATAATTTTGAATTTTTGTCCACTTTGACTTCTTGTAATAATTGAATAAATTCCACTTTTATGTAATAGTATACACTGTCATAATTTTGAATTTTTGTCCACTTTGACTTCTTGTAATAATTGAATAAATTCCACTTTTATGTAATAGTATACACTGTCATAATTTTGAATTTTTGTCCACTTTGACTTCTTGTAATAATTGAATAATTTCCACTTTTATGTAATAGTATACACTGTCATAATTTTGAATTTTTGTCCACTTTGACTTCTTGTAATAATTGAATAAATTCCACTTTTATGTAATAGTATACACTGTCGTAATTTTGAATTTTTGTCCATTTTGACTTTATGTAATAATTGAATAAATTCCACTTTTATGTAATAGTATACACTGTCTTAATTTAGAATTTTTGTCCACTTTGACTTTATGTAATAATTGAATAAATTCCACTTTTATGTAATAGTATACACTGTCTTAATTTTGAATTTTTGTCCACTTTGACTTTATGTAATAATTGAATAAATTCCACTTTTATGTAATAGTATACACTGTCGTAATTTTGAATTTTTGTCCACTTTGACTTTATGTAATAATTAATAAATTCCACTTTTATGTAATAGTATACACTGTCGTAATTTTGAATTTTTGTCCATTTTGACTTTATGTAATAATTGAATAAATTCCACTTTTATGTAATAGTATACACTGTCGTAATTTTGAATTTTTGTCCATTTTGACTTTATGTAATAATTGAATAAATTCCACTTTTATGTAATAGTATACACTGTCGTAATTTTGAATTTTTGTCCACTTTGACTTTATGTAATAATTGAATAAATTCCACTTTTATGTAATAGTATACACTGTCGTAATTTAGAATTTTTGTCCACTTTGACTTTATGTAATAATTGAATAAATTCCACTTTTATGTAATAGTATACACTGTCGTAATTTAGAATTTTTGTCCACTTTGACTTTATGTAATAATTGAATAAATTCCACTTTTATGTAATAGTATACACTGTCGAAATTTTGAATTTTTGTCCACTTTGACTTCTTGTAATAATTGAATAATTTCCACTTTTATGTAATAGTATACACTGTCGTAATTTTGAATTTTTGTCCATTTTGACTTCTTGTAATAATTGAATAAATTCCACTTTTATGTAATAGCATACACTGTCGAAATTTTGAATTTTTGTCCACTTTGACTTCTTGTAATAATTGAATAATTTCCACTTTTATGTAATAGTATACACTGTCGTAATTTTGAATTTTTGTCCATTTTGACTTTATGTAATAATTGAATAAATTCCACTTTTATGTAATAGTATACACTGTCGTAATATTGAATTTTTGTCCACTTTGACTTTATGTAATAATTGAATAATTTCCACTTTTATGTAATAGTATACACTGTCGTAATTTTGACTTTATGTAATAATTGAATAATTTCCACTTTTATGTAATAGTATACACTGTCGTAATTTTGACTTTATGTAATAATTGAATAATTTCCACTTTTATGTAATAGTATACACTGTCGTAATATTGAATTTTTGTCCACTTTGAATTTATGTAATAATTGAATAATTTCCACTTTTATGTAATAGTATACACTGTCGTAATTTTGAATTTTTGTCCATTTTGACTTTATGTAATAATTGAATAAATTCCACTTTTATGTAATAGTATACACTGTCGTAATTTTGAATTTTTGTCCATTTTGACTTTATGTAATAATTGAATAAATTCCACTTTTATGTAATAGTATACACTGTCGTAATTTTGACTTTATGTAATAATTGAATAATTTCCACTTTTATGTAATAGTATACACTGTCGTAATTTTGAATTTTTGTCCATTTTGACTTTATGTAATAATTGAATAAATTCCACTTTTATGTAATAGTATACACTGTCGTAATTTTGAATTTTTGTCCACTTTGACTTTATGTAATAATTGAATAAATTCCACTTTTATGTAATAGTATACACTGTCGTAATTTAGAATTTTTGTCCATTTTGACTTTATGTAATAATTGAATAAATTCCATTTTTATGTAATAGTATACACTGTCGTAATTTTGAATTTTTGTCCACTTTGACTTTATGTAATAATTGAATAAATTCCACTTTTATGTAATAGTATACACTGTCGTAATTTTGAATTTTTGTCCACTTTGACTTTATGTAATAATTGAATAAATTCCACTTTTATGTAATAGTATACACTGTCATAATTTTGAACTTTTGTCCACTTTGACTTCTTGTAATAATTGAATAAATTCCACTTTTATGTAATAGCATACACTGTCGAAATTTTGAATTTTTGTCCACTTTGACTTCTTGTAATAATTGAATAATTTCCACTTTTATGTAATAGTATACACTGTCGTAATTTTGAATTTTTGTCCATTTTGACTTTATGTAATAATTGAATAAATTCCACTTTTATGTAATAGTATACACTGTCGTAATATTGAATTTTTGTCCACTTTGACTTTATGTAATAATTGAATAATTTCCACTTTTATGTAATAGTATACACTGTCGTAATTTTGACTTTATGTAATAATTGAATAATTTCCACTTTTATGTAATAGTATACACTGTCGTAATTTTGAATTTTTGTCCATTTTGACTTTATGTAATAATTGAATAAATTCCACTTTTTTGTAATAGTATACACTGTCGTAATATTGAATTTTTGTCCACTTTGACTTTATGTAATAATTGAATAATTTCCACTTTTATGTAATAGTTTACACTGTCGTAATTTTGAATTTTTGTCCACTTTGACTTCTTGTAATAATTGAATAATTTCCACTTTTATGTAATAGTATACACTGTCGTAATTTTGAATTTTTGTCCATTTTGACTTTATGTAATAATTGAATAATTTCCACTTTTATGTAATAGTATACACTGTCGTAATTTTGAATTTTTGTCCATTTTGACTTTATAAAATAATAATTTCCACTTTTATGTAATAGTATACACTGTCGTAATTTTGAATTTTTGTCCACTTTGACTTTATGTAATAATTGAATAAATTCCACTTTTATGTAATAGTATACACTGTCGTAATTTTGAATTTTTGTCCACTTTGACTTTATGTAATAATTGAATAAATTCCACTTTTATGTAATAGTATACACTGTCGTCATTTTTAATTTTTGTCCACTTTGACTTTATGTAATAATTGAATAAATTCCACTTTAATGTAATAGTATACACTGTCGTAATTTAGAATTTTTGTCCATTTTGACTTTATGTAATAATTGAATAAATTCCATTTTTATGTAATAGTATACACTGTCGTAATTTTGAATTTTTGTCCACTTTGACTTTATGTAATAATTGAATAAATTCCACTTTTATGTAATAGTATACACTGTCGTAATTTTGAATTTTTGTCCACTTTGACTTTATGTAATAATTGAATAAATTCCACTTTTATGTAATAGTATACACTGTCATAATTTTGAACTTTTGTCCACTTTGACTTCTTGTAATAATTGAATAAATTCCACTTTTATGTAATAGCATACACTGTCGAAATTTTGAATTTTTGTCCACTTTGACTTCTTGTAATAATTGAATAATTTCCACTTTTATGTAATAGTATACACTGTCGTAATTTTGAATTTTTGTCCATTTTGACTTTATGTAATAATTGAATAAATTCCACTTTTATGTAATAGTATACACTGTCGTAATATTGAATTTTTGTCCACTTTGACTTTATGTAATAATTGAATAATTTCCACTTTTATGTAATAGTATACACTGTCGTAATTTTGAATTTTTGTCCATTTTGACTTTATGTAATAATTGAATAAATTCCACTTTTTTGTAATAGTATACACTGTCGTAATATTGAATTTTTGTCCACTTTGACTTTATGTAATAATTGAATAATTTCCACTTTTATGTAATAGTTTACACTGTCGTAATTTTGAATTTTTGTCCACTTTGACTTCTTGTAATAATTGAATAATTTCCACTTTTATGTAATAGTATACACTGTCGTAATTTTGAATTTTTGTCCATTTTGACTTTATGTAATAATTGAATAATTTCCACTTTTATGTAATAGTATACACTGTCGTAATTTTGAATTTTTGTCCATTTTGACTTTATGTAATAATTGAATAAATTCCACTTTTATGTAATAGTATACACTGTCGTAATTTTGAATTTTTGTCCACTTTGACTTTATGTAATAATTGAATAAATTCCACTTTTATGTAATAGTATACACTGTCGTCATTTTTAATTTTTGTCCACTTTGACTTTATGTAATAATTGAATAAATTCCACTTTTATGTAATAGTATACACTGTCGTAATTTAGAATTTTTGTCCATTTTGACTTTATGTAATAATTGAATAAATTCCACTTTTATGTAATAGTATACACTGTCGTAATTTTGAATTTTTGTCCACTTTGACTTCTTGTAATAATTGAATAAATTCCACTTTTATGTAATAGTATACACTGTCATAATTTTGAATTTTTGTCCACTTTGACTTCTTGTAATAATTGAATAAATTCCACTTTTATGTAATAGTATACACTGTCATAATTTTGAATTTTTGTCCACTTTGACTTCTTGTAATAATTGAATAAATTCCACTTTTATGTAATAGTATACACTGTCGTAATTTTGAATATTTGTCCATTTTGACTTTATGTAATAATTGAATCATTTCCACTTTTATGTAATAGTATACACTGTCGTAATTTTGAATTTTTGTCCATTTTGACTTTATGTAATAATTGAATAATTTCCACTTTTATGTAATAGTATACACTGTCATAATTTTGAATTTTTGTCCACTTTGACTTCTTGTAATAATTGAATAAATTCCACTTTTATGTAATAGTATACACTGTCATAATTTTGAATTTTTGTCCACTTTGACTTCTTGTAATAATTGAATAAATTCCACTTTTATGTAATAGTATACACTGTCATAATTTTGAATTTTTGTCCACTTTGACTTCTTGTAATAATTGAATAATTTCCACTTTTATGTAATAGTATACACTGTCATAATTTTGAATTTTTGTCCACTTTGACTTCTTGTAATAATTGAATAAATTCCACTTTTATGTAATAGTATACACTGTCGTAATTTTGAATTTTTGTCCATTTTGACTTTATGTAATAATTGAATAAATTCCACTTTTATGTAATAGTATACACTGTCGTAATATTGAATTTTTGTCCACTTTGACTTTATGTAATAATTGAATCATTTCCACTTTTATGTAATAGTATACACTGTCGTAATTTTGAATTTTTGTCCATTTTGACTTTATGTAATAATTGAATAATTTCCACTTTTATGTAATAGTATACACTGTCGTAATTTTGAATTTTTGTCCACTTTGACTTTATGTAATAATTGAATAAATTCCACTTTTATGTAATTGTATACACTGTCGTAATTTTGAATTTTTGTCCACTTTGACTTTATGTAATAATTGAATAATTTCCACTTTTATGTAATAGTATACACTGTCGTAATTTAGAATTTTTGTCCATTTTGACTTTATGTAATAATTGAATAAATTCCACTTTTATGTAATAGTATACTCTGTCGTAATTTTGAATTTTTGTCCATTTTGACTTTATGTAATAATTGAATAAATTCCACTTTTATGTAATAGTATACACTGTCGTAAT
Source organism: Romanogobio albipinnatus (assembly GCA_023566225.1). Classification (NCBI taxonomy): domain Eukaryota; kingdom Metazoa; phylum Chordata; class Actinopteri; order Cypriniformes; family Gobionidae; genus Romanogobio; species Romanogobio albipinnatus. Next base: position 54,228,780 of record CM042252.1, on the reverse strand, counting down.
TTTGAATTTTTGTCCACTTTGACTTTATGTAATAATTGAATAAATTCCACTTTTATGTAATAGTATACACTGTCGTAATTTCGAATTTTTGTCCACTTTGACTTTATGTAACAATTGAATAATTTCCACTTTTATGTAATAGTATACACTGTCGTAATTTTGAATTTTTGTCCATTTTGTAATAATTGAATAATTTACACTTTTATGTAATAGTATACACTGTCGTAATTTTGAATTTGTCCATTTTGACTTTATAAAATAATTAAATAAATTCCACTTTTATGTAATAGTATACACTGTCGTAATTTTGAATTTTTGTCCACTTTGACTTTATGTAATAATTGAATAAATTCCACTTTTATGTAATAGTATACACTGTCGTAATTTCGAATTTTTGTCCACTTTGACTTTATGTAACAATTGAATAATTTCCACTTTTATGTAATAGTATACACTGTCGTAATTTTGAATTTTTGTCCATTTTGTAATAATTGAATAATTTACACTTTTATGTAATAGTATACACTGTCGTAATTTTGAATTTGTCCATTTTGACTTTATAAAATAATTAAATAAATTCCACTTTTATGTAATAGTATACACTGTCGTAATTTTGAATTTTTGTCCACTTTGACTTTATGTAATAATTGAATAAATTCCACTTTTATGTAATAGTATACACTGTCGTAATATTGAATTTTTGTCCATTTTGACTTTATAAAATAATTGAATAATTTACACTTTTATGTAATAGTATACACTGTCGTAATTTTGAATTTTTGTCCACTTTGACTTTATGTAACAATTGAATAATTTACACTTTTATGTAATAGTATACACTGTCGTAATTTTGAATTTTTGTCCATTTTGTAATAATTGAATAATTTCCACTTTTATGTAATAGTATACACTGTCGTAATTTTGAATTTTTGTCCATTTTGACTTTATGACTTTATTTTTTACGAAAAAAAGGTGATCAAAAAAAACAAAACAAAAAAAACGAGCACCAGGTGTCCCGCCAGCGGGGCGGTGACAGTTAAGAGGTTAAGGTGCTGTACAAACACACACACACACAGCTAATGAGGTCTGGTCATTCCTCGTCAGATGACAGTGTTCAGTTAAAACACGATGCCCTTATCTGTAAAAAAGGGCTTTATTTAAAACAGTGTATAAAAACAAGCATGTAAAGAGCAATATGTACACACATGCAGATACAGGACCACAACGACTACTGTACAAAAGTGCAAAACTCATCAGAAGTTCATCATTAAAACAAACCCACACATACAGGAGCGCAAACACACACACACTCATTGTCTCTCTCTCTCACACACACACACACACACACACACACACAATGTCTCTCACACTCTCAAAAGTGCCTCACGTTGCGTTTGCTCTGTGCGCTGCCCAGCAGCACGGCTCTCCTACGTTTGACAGACAGGTGCGCGCACACACACACACACAGTCAGAGCCGCCTCACGTTGCGTTTGCTCTGTGCGCTGCCGGGCAGCACGTCTCTCCTGCTCCTGCGTTTGGCGGACAGGTGTGCGCAGTCTCTGGACCCGTGGAAGGCGCTCAGACACGCCGAGCAGAAGTGGAAGCCGCAGTCGCTCCAGCTACACACACCTTCGCCCCGCAGTGAGTGGCAGCGCGCCGGATGCTGACAGCGCGGACACGGCTTCAAGAACTCGTCGCTGAACAGCGTCTCGGCCACCTGAGGTCACACAGAGAGCGGTTAGAGCGGTCTGAGGTTCTCTCAACGTTACGAAAAATAAGAGGCTTGATGACAAAACCTTGATTACAGCTGCACAATTCTGGAGAGAAAAACATCACAACATCCTTTACTAGAGCTCTGACCATTTCAACTGCTCCAGTCCATTTAAAAAAGGTCACATGATCAGGACTCATGCGCACCTGCAGGAACTGCATGCGTTTGGAGCTGTAGTGGCGTGTGCTGTGTGTCGGGGTGCAGGGCGGGTGTGTGTGGGGTGTTCTGGCCTGAGCCTGGACGCTGCCCAGAGCGGACCTGCACGCCAGCGCCGACCGGGTGTCCGCATCTGGAACATGGGCCGGCTTACCCGCCTACACACACACACACACACACACACACACAGAGAGAGAGAGAGAGAGAAGATCAGCACACTGCGGTCACAGTTCTGAGTTATCAGTGTGTATGTACACATGCGCAGACTTAAAGGCACAGTATGTAATTTCTCGTCTCTTACTCGACTCAAAGGCGTGTCTTGACTCTTGAGTGGGCGGAGTTTTTATTCTGCCGCGAACGCTTCCGCTTCTTCCGCTCATGCGTGTGTGTGTAACGCAGCGCTGTTTGATCATATCACACATGTGAGTGTTAACCCTCTGGGGTTCTTCATTTATGGGTCACACTCAGGACCGTCGGGTCAAAAATGACCAAGAGGGCGGGATTAAGATAAAGATTTGAGTAAAATCAATTAAATATATTTTTGTTCAATAATATTTTCTCTTTTTTGGTGAGGAGATAATTTTATGATTTATAATTAATATTTATGCAATAATTATGACCCATTTTTTCCTGTTGAATATAATAAAATATATATATATTTGTTTTTTATTAAAGCTGCATTTCATTTTAGGGTCGAGCCTAGGCCTCATGAAAGCAATTTTTTAAATGAGATCAGTGCCATCCGGTGGACACATTGAGCATTTCTATCACGCAATAGCACATTTTTACCACTACAGGGAGTGCAGAATTATTAGGCAAATGAGTATTTTGACCACATCATCCTCGTTATGCATGTTGTCTTACTCCAAGCTGTATAGGCTGGAAAGCCTACTACCAATTAAGCATATTAGGTGATGTGCATCTCTGTAATGAGAAGGGGTGTGGTCTAATGACATCAACACCCTATATCAGGTGTGCATAATTATTAGGCAACTTCCTTTCCTTTGGCAAAATGGGTCAAAAGAAGGACTTGACAGGCTCAGAAAAGTCAAAAATAGTGAGATATATTGCAGAGGGATGCAGCAGTCTTAAAATAGCCAAGCTTCTGAAGCGTGATCATCGAACAATCAAGCGTTTCATTCAAAATAGTCAACAGGGTCGCAAGAAGCGTGTGGAAAAACCAAGGCGCAAAATAACTGCCCGTGAACTGAGAAAAGTCAAGCGTGCAGCTGCCAAGATGCCACTTGCCACCAGTTTGGCCATATTTCAGAGCTGCAACATCACTGGAGTGCCCAAAAGCACAAGGTGTGCAATACTCAGAGACATGGCCAAGGTAAGAAAGGCAGAAAGTCCACCACCACTGAACAAGACACACAAGCTGAAACGTCAAGACTGGGCCAAGAAATATCTCAAGACTGATTTTTCTAAGGTTTTATGGACTGATGAAATGAGAGTGAGTCTTGATGGGCCAGATGGATGGGCCCGTGGCTGGATTGGTAAAGGGCAGAGAGCTCCAGTCCGACTCAGACGCCAGCAAGGTGGAGGTGGAGTACTGGTTTGGGCTGGTATCATCAAAGATGAGCTTGTGGGGCCTTTTCGGGTTGAGGATGGAGTCAAGCTCAACTCCCAGTCCTACTGCCAGTTTCTGGAAGACACCTTCTTCAAGCAGTGGTACAGGAAGAAGTCTGCATCCTTCAAGAAAAACATGATTTTCATGCAGGACAATGCTCCATCACACGCGTCCAAGTACTCCACAGCGTGGCTGGCAAGAAAGGGTATAAAAGAAGAAAATCTAATGATATGGCCTCCTTGTTCACCTGATCTGAACCCCATTGAGAACCTGTGGTCCATCATCAAATGTGCGATTTACAAGGAGGGAAAACAGTACACCTCTCTGAACAGTGTCTGGGAGGCTGTGGTTGCTGCTGCACGCAATGTTGATGGTGAACAGATCAAAACACTGACAGAATCCATGGATGGCAGGCTTTTGAGTGTCCTTGCAAAGAAAGGTGGCTATATTGGTCACTGATTTGTTTTTGTTTGGTTTTTGAATGTCAGAAATGTATATTTGTGAATGTTGAGATGTTATATTGGTTTCACTGGTAAAAATAAATAATTGAAATGGGTATAAATTTGTTTTTTGTTAAGTTGCCTAATAATTATGCACAGTAATAGTCACCTGCACACACAGATATCCCCCTAAAATAGCTAAAACTAAAAACCACTTCCAAAAATATTCAGCTTTGATATTAATGAGTTTTTTGTGTTCATTGACAACATGGTTGTTGTTTAATTATTAATGTTGTAAAATTAATCCTCAAAAATACAACTTGCCTAATAATTCTGCACTCCCTGTATAGTGGATCTTGCGTTTTATACAAAATAAAAATTCATCGGAATGGTCCGAAACTTGCTGACTTTATTGGTACTTGGTATATGAACACACAAAAAAATTGGAGACAGGATTTGAAAAGTCTAAGTGGTCGTACATTTTTTTTAAAATAATAAAAATAATCACTCAGGACCTTCAGGTCAAAAATGACCCCCATAGGAAATGAGTTTTCGTGCATACAATCTTCAAATCAGCCAGGATGCAGAAAAAAGGACTGCAAAACAGACAAAAAAACCAAAACAAAAAACACACTTATACACACAAAAACACGCACACAAATTAACGCGTGCCATTTCAAAAGCTAATTGTGTGTGTGTGTGTGTGTGAGTTGTGTCTGTTTTGCACTCTTGGTGTTTTAGAGATTCACCCCTTCTCTGTTGAGTCCTTTTTTCTGCATCCTGGCTGATTTGTAGATTGTATGCACAAAAACTCTGTATTTTCATATTTTTGCCAATTTCCCATTCATTTCCTGTCGGGGTCATTGTTGAGCCGAAGGTCCTGAGTGTGACTATTGGTTTTTACGACCACTTAGACTTTTAAAATCCTGTCCCCAATTATTTTTTGTGTTCATATACCAAGTACCAATAAAGTCACCAAGTTTCAGACCATTCCGATGAAGCTACGATTTATAAAAATATATATTTTAAAAACTTCAGGTCAGAAATGACCGAAGAGCCCCAGAGGGTTAAAGTGCTGTTGTGACGCTACTATGAGGCACTTGTTCACTCTGCAGTGAGCGAGATCATATGAGGCGGGTAAATCAACAACAGCAGATTTACACAATCAGACTAACTGTGTTGAGCTGGAGAACAACGAGGAGTTTCTGTCCATCAATGATCCAAACAGTGCCTAATAACACACACCAGATATTAAAGCGCCGCTAGTGTTGCCATGGTTACCACACAATAACACCGGAGACGGGGATGATGTCACTGATGGGCGGCGCACACACACGGGCCGTGTCCTGGCTTATTAAACATTCTTGGGAACATTTGGGATAATGCACTAATATATAACACTGATCTAGTGGATTATGGGTATTTTAATCCAGAAATCTTACATACTGTGCCTTTAATGCAGACTGGACCCCACTCATTCAACATGAGGTCATGTGACAGTGCTGGACTGTTTAAAAGGTTTATCATTGCTAGCCCAAAGGCTAAACGCGTGTCACCTCCAGTGTCGTCTTGAGCTCGCCGATGTGGCGGCTTCTCCTGTGAGCGGCTCTTTTGTCTTCGGTGATGACGCTGTTCCAGTCATCAGACACCTGGCCGAACCTGCCATCAATCGCACGGTTATTACATCACTCCAAACACCAGAACCACGGATAATTGACCATAACTGACCTGTAGATGTCGGCTGCAGACAGATGGCTCAAGATGGCCGCCAGCACGTGCCTCAGGTTTCTCATCCTCAGCTCTGAGATCACGTCCACCGCGTCCAGACCCATTTTGCGTCCGATGAGTCCAGACAGAGGCAGGCTGGTTCTGACGGGCCCGTCCCGCAGCAGCTCCTCCAGACTGGTCTGCGGCGCACACGAGCTGCGGCGACTGATGGCGTGCACGGCCTGGAGCGCGGGGGTCAGGGACAGATCCTGCATCTTCAGCGTGGCGGCGCTCAGCGGGGTCGCGTCCAGGAACACCTCGTCTTTGTGCGGGTCGCTGCGCCCCGTCCGCAGGTCTCTGGGCCGGTCCTCTGACTGCGAGCCGCCCTCTCGGAGCGTGGACAGTCTGCGCTGTCTCTCCAGCCGCGAGCGCCTCTTGTCTCGGCCGCACGAGCCCATGGGCAGCACCAGCTCCTGGAAAGAGCCGTCATGGTCCACCGAGGAGTCGTGCGATTTATCCAGACCCAGAGAGCTGAAGCCGCTGTCCTCCATGGCGGGCGTGAGCGAGGGCGTGTCCAGGACGTGCTTTTGGGCTCTCACGGGGGACTGGAAGTTCTCTTCCGACAGATCGTGTGTGTGTGGCGAGCTAGGAAGACCAGCTATGATGCTCTCGTCCAGATCGGGTTCAGTGGGGCTCACGTGGGCGGCACTCCTGCCCGTCTCCAGAGTCGATGTAATGGCTTGTGAGAACAGAAGACGCCGTTTCTGATAGGAGAAAACCAAGTCGTCCGCTTTTAAAGTGCTGTAAGACAGAGGCCCAGTCGGGCTGGTGTCCGGAGAGTCGAAGCTCTCGCAGGTCAGGTGATCTCTGGTGATTTCCCCAGATGTGTTGAGGTCACTCTTACTCCCATCGGATGAGGAGCGGGACACGAGCAGGCGCCTGCGGAGCGACGCGTCCTTTCTGACCAACTTTGGAGTCTCGCACCAGGCCAGCGGCACGGCGGGTTCCCTCTTCGGCTCTTTAGTCGAGTCTTTTCTGTGCAGGAGAACGGTGGCCTTGGTGCCGCTCGGATGGCGCTCTTTCCTGGGCGTATAGAGGCGGTCCATGCGGCCGTTCACCCGTGCGCCCTCCATATTCATCAGCTGGCCTTCAAACGCTCGGTGAACGCTGTAAAACAACAACACAGTCAATTAAATGGCGCACATAAATCATGTCCATGGCAATCTTAAACTTCCCTCTTAAAGAGACATCTCTTCTCTGATGATGAGGGCGGCCATCCAATCACAACCATCCAATCAATTCCCCACAGACACACTCAAGCCCCGCCCTACATTTGCTCTTGTTTGTGAAGCGCTTCACTCGATATACGGCACACTAGAGGAGACCGGCGTGACTTCACTCTCATGACGACTTTAAAGGGATAGTTCACACAAACATTTAAAAACAATGTAATGTTGAACTTTGACGCTTCAAAAAGTTCATAAAGAGATCGTGAAACTAATCAATATGACTTAATCAGTTTAGTCAATTTTCTGAAGAGACAAACGCTAGGGTTGGGTACCGAACTCTGTACTTTTAAGGGCACCGACTGAATTACGTCGGTACTACCGAGTACTGGATCACGTTAAATCAATCGGTACCAAATTTCAGTACCTGAGAACACATCTGGTGATATAGATGAGTGTGTGTGAATATTAAACCGTAAAAATATGAATCCTGCGTGTCTCTGTGCGAATGAATGCCGTAAAAGCACAGTTTACCTACCACACACACACACACACACATACACACACACACACACACACACACACACAGGTCGCGTGTTTCCATCTCTGCTGTCTGATATGAGGACATGAACATCATCTCCAGAGCCGCTCTGAGAGTCACTTTATGAGCATTTTACCGTTTAATTTGAGAAAAACTACCGTCATATCAAACACAGAAACTCAAAGCTCTTCACGGCAACATTTCAAAATAAAAGTCTGGTTTATCTTGACAAATACATCACAGTAGAATTTAGATACGCCTCAATTAACAATACTAACACTAATGTAATAATCAAAACTATTTTTTAAGTAATAATTTACAATATTTCTGTTTTAATGTTTTAATTTTAACCGTATAAAGCTCAGTTGTGCAGCACTTTGTTTGACAAAAAAAAGTTTAATTAAATTAAAAGACATTAATTTAATTTTTGTCTTCATTTGATTACCAGAAAATACATCATTTGTGGGAAATCTTTTCATAGAAATGAAATTAAAAAGAAAACAACAATATGGTTGTTTTTATTAATTAAATTAAGTAGCCTACTATTTACTAGTAAATATTACAGTAATCAAACATCACAGACAGCGGCCAGGGCAGCTCTGGCATAATGTCAATAACACTTCTATTTTGACTTACAGTTGATGTAAACATCCCTAAAGTACCGAGAAAAGGTACCGATACCAGTTAAAATGGGAACGATACCCAACCCTAACGATCGCTTTATATGACAAACAGGTTGAATTTAGGCTTTTATTCACATTCATCAACTCACATCAGATGCTAAACTGAAGCTCAAGTGCGAGAGCCAATGAGGTTCATCCGGTGTTGTGCAGCACGTCTACAAGAACAGATGACGTTCGTTCTCGCGTCAAGCTTCAGTTCATGTTCGCTGGTCAATTTATGCGAGTAAAAAAACCTGTTCATAATTTAAAGCAATCATGTCTCTTTGTACTAATTCATAGGGATTTGTTTCACGATCGTTTTATGAACTCAAGCGCCAATGTGGTAGTTGCGTAACTGTCAATGGAGCGAGAGAAATCGCTCAGATTTCAATAAAATATATGAATTTGTTCTGAAGATGAACGAAAGTCTGACGGTTTTGGACCAACATGATGGGGAGTAAATGTTTGGGTGAACTATCCCTTTAAAAAAAAAAAGGCGCCATATGTAATTTTTCATCACTTATTCAAAACAAAGGCGTGTCCAGACTCCTGACGCGCACACACAGGCCGTGTGCTGGTTAAAAATCACTTATTTCTCTGGATTTAAACATTCTTGGGAACATTTGGGATAATGTAAACAAGTCAACAAAATATATAAACTATTCTAGTGGATCATTTAATCCTAAAATCTTACATAATGTGCCTTTACTGTGCTACTAGTTCACCCGCTCAATTTTAGCTGGATCTAGTTTTGTTAACAATAAAAATGTCATGTTTTTAATTAATACTGCATTTATTAGGAAGCTTGCTTTTACCACAGAATAGCAAGATGGTGATATAAACCTCACAATAAACCTTTTTATATTTATATTACGTGGAAGCTTTTATATATGTATATTAGGAAGTTATCAGTCAGAAATGAGTTCATCAAAGTAATATCCATAATTACCGTCATGTATTCAGACACAATGAACGTGTAGTGATTACAGTCAGTGTAAGGATAATTAACAGTGAGTTTGGAGATCCCAGGATGGACAGTGTGTGTCAGGAAAGCCTGGAGAAGTTCCGCGCTCGGTTGGGAAGTCCTCCGCCGTTCACACGGTGTGTAATTAGGAGATTAATGCGTTAATTGGCTTTACTTTCGGCTCTGGCGACAGGAGACGGTTGGGGTTGCTATGGTGACGCGCTGAGCGGTTTCCCTCCGGCAGATTCAAACTTACCGCCGCTGGAAGTGCGCGTGCACGACAGCCAAACACACACACAAACAAACACAGTCACGCGACTTTAAAGCACTTATAAGACGCACATCTCGCTTTAAACAGTGTGTGTGAAGGAACATGAGGATTACGCCTCACCGCTGACTGAAAGACGCCATTATAACACAACAACACACTAAGTTACACACATATAAACACACACACACACACACACACACACACACACACACACACGATCCAGTCAGCTGTGGCTCATCATGCGCGCGTTCACGACACACACACACAAACACACACATGAAGGATTGACACATTTAACGAGAAACACGTTTAAGAATGACAAACTGAAATCATAGTTAAACTCTGAAGAATAAAAGAGTGTGTTACTCACGCGTGTGATCAGAGAGAGAGAGAGAGAGAGAGAGCCGTCGATCGGCGAGTCAATGAGGCTCCACCTTTCAAATCTCGAGCGCATCTCACTGATTGGACGCGGATTTAAAGAGACACGAAATCAACAATTAAACATAAAATATTGAATACAAAATGATCTGATTTATTTATTTATTTATTTTTTTTACTAATAAACATAAGATCAGTACTCGTCTTTTTCTAACGCAATCAATTTGTTTTATTAAAATTATATATTTGGCATTTTCTTAAATAAAGAAACTACCACAAATAATTATAAAAAGATTATACAAGAAAACCTGATAGGCTATAATTTACTATGTGGCCAAATAAAATATATTTTGGTCTGTATATGTATAAGTGCAACATCTTTAGTAAAGATTTTCTGTCATAATCTTGAAAATGTTGATTAGTTTTAATTTTAATTAACATGAAAACATTTTTCCAACAATTTCAACGCATCAATAATAAACTACACTGCAAAAACAATAAATAAATATACATATAAATAAATAAATAAATAAATAGATAACTAAATGTGTGAGAAGTTAAATAATTAAATAAATAAAAGAATGTTGGGAATAAATATTAAATGCTAAACTGAAAGTTGATATTATTTATTGTTGAATGCTCTGTATTTATTTTTCCTTGGCGCCACATGCTAATGAGGAGGTGTCAATCAAACATCACACGGCCGTCTGAATGCCACCATTGGCTGATGGCTGTTGACGCCCCCCTCATTAGCATATTATGCCAAGGAAAATTAAATAAAAACCCCGTTATAAACCCCCGTTATAAAAAAATATATACACAGGAGAACCTATATAATAAGCTCCTATGGGCTCTGCTCAAGGTTATTTAGTGTTCTGACGTCACGCCTGCTCGCCGCGAAACCACGCCCACTCTCTGTTAGTGTTGCCATGGGAACCGGACGCTAGTGGAGCGCGTGCTGTAGTCAAACATCAGGAAAACTCTTCTCTTCTGTGAGTTTAAGAGTCTCAAACTCTATCATTATCATTATTCATCTCTGTGTGTGTGTGTGTGTGTGTGTGTGTGTGTGTGTGTGTGTGTGTGTGTGTGTGTGTGTGTGTGTGTGTGTGTGTGTGTGTGTGTGTGTGTGTGAGAGTGTGTGTGTGTGTGTGTGTGTGTGTGTGAGAGTGTGTGTGTGTGTGTGTGTGTGTGTGTGTGTGTGTGTGTGTGAGAGTGTGTGTGTGTGTGTGTGTGTGTGTGTGTGTGTGAGAGTGTGTGTGTGTGTGTGTGTGTGTGTGTGTGTGTGTGTGTGTGTGTGTGTGTGTGTGTGTGTGTGTGTGTGTGTGTGTGTGTGTGAGAGTGTGTGTGTGTGTGTGTGTGTGTGTGTGTGAGAGTGTGTGTGTAGTTTGGGGACAGAAATGTGAGGTAAATATTGTAGTAGAAGTTTACGGTATGCCACTTGACAGGTGTGTGTGTGTGTGTGTGTGTGTGTGTGTGTGTGTGTGTGTGTGGCAGGTGTCATGAGTGCTGCTCCAGGCTCCAGCTGTGGGTCGGTCCCTGTGGAACATCTGGACTACAGCTTCATCCAGAGCTGCTCAGACCTCACACATCTGGAGAAGATCCTGAGAGTTCTGCGGTGAGACCAGTCAGTGTGTGTGTGTGTGTGTGTGTGTGTGTGTGTGTGTGTGTGTGTGTGTGTGTGTGTGTGTGTGTGTGTGTGTGTGTGTGTGTGTGTGTGTGTGAGAGTGTGTGTGTGTGTGTGTGTGTGTGTGTGTGAGAGTGTGTGTGTAGTTTGGGGACAGAAATGTGAGGTAAATATTGTAGTAGAAGTTTACGGTATGCCACTTGACAGGTGTGTGTGTGTGTGTGTGTGTGTGTGTGTGTGTGTGTGTGTGTGGCAGGTGTCATGAGTGCTGCTCCAGGCTCCAGCTGTGGGTCGGTCCCTGTGGAACATCTGGACTACAGCTTCATCCAGAGCTGCTCAGACCTCACACATCTGGAGAAGATCCTGAGAGTTCTGCGGTGAGACCAGTCAGTGTGTGTGTGTGTGTGTGTGTGTGTGTGTGTGTGTGTGTGTGTGTGTGTGTGTGTGTGTGTGTGTGTGTGTGTGTGTGTGTGTGTGTGTGTGTGTGTGTGTGTGTGTGTGTGTGTGTGTGTGTGTGTGTGTGTGTGTGTGTGTGTGTGTGTGTGTGTGTGTGTGTGTGAGTGTGTGTGTGTGTGTGTGTGTGTGTGTGTGTGTAGGGCCGTTTCTAGCCATTCTGACGCCCTAGGCAAAATCCTTATTGGTGCCCCCATTGCAACACTGGTATTACTGGTATTAATTAACACATACATACACATTTCACATGAAAGTAATAAGAATAAATACTGATTCAGTGTGGGTTGTGTTCCTCATTGATGCGTGAACGTCCCCTTTAAATAACGCGACCTTTGCCCTCTGTGTGTGTGACACTGCTTGTGTTAAGCTATTAGAACTGAATGAATCGATCCAGCTCAACACCATCCCTAAAGATACGTTACATTCATCAACCTGATTTAATAAAGGATGTATTTATGTTGTGAATTTGCACATTTCATTATACCATTTTTAAATTGGCCGCTAAAGTTTTATATGGGACAATTACAGAACACACTGATTCTTTCAACAATGCATTGTGGTCATAATGGGCAGTAACATCTCATCATCACTGACTCTCAACACTGGAGCCCCTCAGGGTTGTGTTCTCAGCCCACTCCTGTACTCCCTGTACACACATGACTGTGTGGCAACCCACAGCTCCAACACCATCATCAAGTTTGCTGACGATACGACGGTGGTAGGTCTTATCACCGACAATGATGAAACGGCCTACAGAGAGGAGGTGCACACTCTGACACGGTGGTGTCAGGAGCACAACCTCTCCCTCAACGTCAGCAAGACCAAGGAGCTGGTGGTCGACTTCAGGAGGAATGAGAGAGAACACCGCCCCATCACCATCGATGGAGCACCGGTGGAGAGAGTCAGCAGCTTCAAGTTCCTCGGTGTCCACATCACAGAGGAACTCTCATGGTCCGTCCACTCCGAGGCCGTTGTGAAGAAGGCTCATCAGCGCCTTTTCTTCCTGCGACGGCTGAGGAGGTTTGGAATGAACCGCCACATCCTCACACGCTTCTACACCAGCACTATAGAGAGCCTGCTGACTGGCTGCATCACCACCTGGTACGGCAACAGTACCGCCCGCAGCCGCAAGGCCCTGCAAAGGGTAGTGCGCACGGCCAGCTGCATCATCGGAGGTGAGCTTCCCTCCCTCCAGGACATTTACGCCAGGCGGTGTGTGAAGAGAGCTCAGAGGATCATCAGAGACTCTAGCCACCCGAACCATGGGCTGAGCCAACCGTTCGTCCAAAAATCATAAAAGTGGTCTCGTTAGATTCGGGACGGCATGTCGAGTCGTCTGATATCCAATTTTACCATATCAGCCATTTTGGCTGTCGGCCATTTTGAATTATGTGCTAAAATGCTGTATTTTATGAACGCATGAACGGATTGTTACGAAACTCAGTTTGGGTCATCAACACAATGCCCTGAATGAGCCCAAGAAGTTTTGAAACAGCACCACCTAGTGGAGAATTTTTTTTTCAAATGCTTATAACTTTGAGTGAACTTGATTTATTTTCATGGGAGTAACTTTTTTTGTCTCCTGAATCCTCGCCAAGTCCAACAATACCAGACTTGCTAGGTTTCGGTCTATGGTTTGTGCAGCGTTGTAATTTAGCGCTTTAAAAACATTAGCTGATATCTTAGAAACCGCTAGTCCGATCGAGACGAAACCAGCGTCAGAAGTTCGGAAACATAGGTTGATAGCTGTATGTTAATGCACAAATATTGATAGTAAGGGGGAGTAAAGTCCAATCAAAGTCAGGTGTCAGTCATTTTTCATGTGTTTTTTCATATAAAAAAACATGAAATTCCCATTGACTACAATGCAGTATTATGATATAAAATGCTATGCTTTACAAATGAATTGTTGTATCATTACAAAACTTGGTATGTGCCATCAGCACCAGGCCTTTAAGCTACTTAAAAGGTTTGAAAACAGCACCGCCATGTGGTCCATACTTATAATGAAAAGGCCTCTTGAGGCGAGATCTCTGCAATGACATATTGACACTATATTGACCCTGCTTTGATTTATTGACACCAATCTTTGCATGTGTCATTGTTCCCTTGTTCTGACCACACCACATCAATTTCGTAACTGTGCCACCTATTGGTTGAAAGTGATAAATCAATAAATCATTATTATTGACTGTATTTATCACTTTACAGCTATTTTGCCTAAAATCACCTTAATAGGTCTTTAATTGCTCATTGCTGCGTTTGATCTGACACTGCCAGCCATTGTGGCACGTCTTGTCTTCTTCTTTGCGCTTGGCCCCGGTATTGCTGCTTGTTTGAGTTTAGTTTTATTTTATGGTTAAAAAAAGTGTGACCTTGCCAAAGCATTGAGCGAGCTCTGATCTGATGCTGTTGTTGAGGCTCCAAACGCAAACCTCTGACTGTAGCTCACTCTGATCTGATGCATAGAGGGATCCTCAGATTGACAGTTCTCTGATCTAATAGTGAGTGGGCGGCAATAACATGTTAGGGTAGCCGTGACACCCTTTACACACACACACACATACACACACACACACACATCAGTGCCAGATATGCGCTTAGTGGCGCCCCCTACTGATGGCCACCACCTAGTTTGCCTATGCCCTGTGTGTGTGTGTGTGTGTGTGTGTGTGTCTCTCTCTCTCTCTCTCTCTCTCAGTGTGTGTGTGTGTGTGTGTGTGTGTGTGTCTCTCTCTCTCTCTCTCTCTCTCTCAGTGTGTGTGTGTGTGTGTGTGTGTGTGTGTCTCTCTCTCTCTCTCTCTCTCTCTCTCTCAGTGTGTGTGTGTGTGTGTGTGTGTGTGTGTGTGTGTGTCTCTCTCTCTCTCTCTCTCTCTCTCTCAGTGTGTGTGTGTGTCTCTCTCTCTCTCTCTCTCAGTGTGTGTGTGTGTGTGTGTGTGTCTCTCTCTCTCTCTCTCTCTCTCTCTCTCTCTCTCTCTCTCTCTCTCTCTCTCTCTCTCTCTCTCTCTCTCTCAGTGTGTGTGTGTGTCTCTCTCTCTCTCTCTCTCTCTCTCTCTCTCTCTCTCTCTCTCTCTCTCTCTCTCTCTCTCTCTCAGTGTGTGTGTGTGTCTCTCTCTCTCTCTCTCTCTCTCTCTCTCAGTGTGTGTGTGTGTGTGTGTGTGTGTGTGTCTCTCTCTCTCTCTCTCTCTCTCTCAGTGTGTGTGTGTGTGTGTGTGTGTGTGTGTGTCTCTCTCTCTCTCTCTCATGTGCTGCTGGTGTTCCTCAGGTCCGGTCAGCAGGGCTTCTACCCTCATCTGATTGAGTTCTGTGAGAGACACACAGAGAAACTGGACCCGCGGTCTCGAGCGCTGAGGAAGGAGCACCGCGCCGCCACTGCAGCCGATCTCTCCACAGAGGAATGGAGGAGCATCTCTGAGGACCTGCAGGTGCTCAAGAGCTCAACACACAACACACAACATACTTCAGTTACTCAAAGCATGCTGGGAACTAGAGTTAGCATAACTCTCATTGTGTCATCTAATACACTGATCAGAGCAGTGTGTGTGTGTGTGTGTGTTTCTCAGATGTGGGAGAGAAGCATCAGAACAGATGAAGCGGAGCTGAAGCGAAGCCCCATATTCACTGATGCTGAAAACCTGCCGCCAGTTCGGTCCTCAGATGGGCCGGTTCAGGTAAAGGATTATACTCTGGAGCAGATCTCAGTCTCAGACTCAAATCTCAGATCTCAGACTCAGACTCAGACCTCAGACTCAGATCTCAGATCTCAGATCTCAGACTCAGACTCAAATCTCAGATCTCAGATCTCAGACTCAGATCTCAGACTCAGACTCAAATCTCAGACTCAGATCTCAGATCTCAGACTCAAATCTCAGACTCAGATCTCAGACTCAGACTCAGACTCAGACTCAGACTCAGACTCAGACTCAGATCTCAGGACTCAGATCTCAGGACTCAGATCTCAGACCTCAGACCTCAGACCTCAGACTCAGATATCAGACTCAGACCTCAGACTCAGGACTCAGATCTCAGACTCAGACCTCAGGACTCAGACTCAGACTCAGACCTCAGGACTCAGACTCAGACTCAGGACTCAGACCTCAGATCTCAGACTCAGACTCAGACTCAGGACTCAGACTCACTGGCTTGGCGTGCTCAGTTGGGGACACTACATTTTTCGAAATGTTTCAACTAAATATCCAAATAAATCTAATTATTAAACTAAATTAACCATATAAACTAAATTACTGATCAAATTACTGATCTAAAGCCCACACTGTCACAGTATGATAATTGAAATGAACTGATGACATCACTGTTTTCTCCAGAATGGCTATACGGCTGAATAAAATTATGTTGCATTATTTTGCTGTTTAACACTGTAAAGCTGCTTTGAAACAATCTACATTGTTAAACGCGCTATATAAATAAGGTTGACTTGACTTGACTTGACTTGACTTGACTCAGATCTCAGGACTCAAGACTCAAGATCTCAGACTCAGATCTCAGACTCAAGACTCAAGACTCAAGACTCAAGACTCAAGACTCAAGACTCAAGACTCAGATCTCAGACTCAAGACTCAAGACTCAAGACTCAAGACTCAAGACTCAAGACTCAAGACTCAAGACTCAGATCTCAGACTCAGATCTCAGATCTCAGATCTCAGACTCAGATCTCAGACTCAGACTCAGGACTCAGGACTCAGACCTCAGACTCAGAACTCAGATCTCAGAACTCAGAACCGATCTCAGACTCAGGACTCAGGACTCAGGACTCAGGACTCAGGACTCAGAACTCAGATCTCAGACTCAGATCTCGGGACTCGGGACTCGGGACTCAGGACTCAGGACTCAGGACTCAGATCTCAGATCTCAGACTCAGACTCAGACTCAGACTCAGACTCAGACTCAGACTCAGACTCAGACTCAGGACTCAGGACTCAGGACTCAGATCTCAGAACCAGACTCAGATCTCAAACTCAGGACTCAGAACTCAGAACTCAGAACTCAGAACTCAGATCTCAGATCTCAGACTCGGGACTCAGGACTCAGGACTCAGGACTCAGGACTCAGGACTCAGAACTCAGACTCAGACTCAGACTCAGATCTCAGACTCAGATCTCAGACTCAGATATCAGACTCGGACCTCAGACTCAGATCTCAGAACTCAGAACTCAGAACTCAGATCTCAGAACTCAGAACTCAGAACTCAGAACTCAGAACTCAGAACTCAGATCTCAGACTCAGATCTCAGACCTCAGACTCAGATCCAGACTCAGATCTCAGATCTCAGACTCAGAACTCAGAACTCAGATCTCAGATCTCAGATCTCAGACTCAGAACTCAGACCTCAGACTAAGATCTCAGATCTCAGATCTCAGATCTCAGATCTCAGATCTCAGATCTCAGATCTCAGACTCAGATCTCAGACTCAGAACTCAGACTCAGATCTCAGACTCTGGACTCTGTACTCGGGACTCGGGACTCGGGACTCGGGACTCAGATATCAGACTCAGATATCAGACTCAGACCTCAGACCTCAGATCTCAGAACTCAGACTAAGATCTCAGATCTCAGATCTCAGATCTCAGACTCAGATCTCAGATCTCAGATCTCAGATCTCAGACTCGGAAACTCAGACTCAGATCTCAGACCTCAGATCTCAGAACTCAGACTAAGATCTCAGATCTCAGACTCGGAAACTCAGACTCAGATCTCAGATCTCAGATCTCAGATCTCAGACTCAGATCTCAGACTCAGAACTCAGACTCAGATCTCAGACTCCGATCTCAGACTCAGATCTCAGATCTCAGACTCAGACTCAGACTCAGATCTCAGATCTCAGATCTCAGATCTCAGATCTCAGACTCAGATCTCAGACTAAGAACTCAGAACTCAGAACTCAGATCTCAGACTCAGATCTCAGACTCAGAACTCAGACTCAGATCTCAGACTCCGATCTCAGACTCAGATCTCAGATCTCAGACTCAGACTCAGACTCAGATCTCAGATCTCAGATCTCAGATCTCAGATCTCAGATCTCAGACTCAGATCTCAGACTAAGAACTCAGAACTCAGAACTCAGAACTCAGATCTCAGACTCAGATCTCAGACTCAGGACTCAGATCTCAGACTCAGACTCAGACTCAGACTCAGACTCAGACTCAGACTCAGATCTCAGACTCAGACCTCAGACTCAGGACTCAGACTCAGACTCAGACCTCAGACCTCAGACCTCAGACTCAGACTCAGATCTCAGACTCAGATCTCAGACTCAGATCTCAGACTCAGACTCAGACTCAGATCTCAGACTCAGACTCAGACTCAGATCTCAGACTCAGACCTCAGACTCAGGACTCAGACTCAGACTCAGACCTCAGACCTCAGACCTCAGACTCAGATCTCAGACTCAGATCTCAGACTCAGATCTCAGACTCAGGACTCAGGACTCAGACTCAGATCTCAGACTCAGACCTCAGACTCAGGACTCAGACTCAGACTCAGACCTCAGACCTCAGACCTCAGACTCAGACTCAGATCTCAGACTCAGATCTCAGACTCAGATCTCAGACTCAGACTCAGACTCAGACCTCAGACCTCAGACCTCAGACTCAGACTCAGACTCAGACTCAGACTCAGACCTCAGACCTCAGATCTCAGACTCAGGACTCAGGACTCAGGACTCAGATCTCAGATCTCAGATCTCAGACTCAGATCTCAGACTCAGGACTCAGATCTCAGAACCGGGACTCAGGACTCAGACTCAGACTCAGATCTCAGATCTCAGACTCAGGACTCAGATCTCAGACTCAGATCTCAGAACCGGGACTCGGGACTCAGATCTCAGAACCAGAACTAGACTCAGAACTCAGACTCAGACTAAGACTAAGACTAAGACTCAGGACTCAGGACTCAGGACTCAGATTCACACTCAGATCTCAGACTCACACTCAGATCTCAGACTCACACTCAGATCCCAGTCATGAAATGCTTCCCATCTGCTCAAACGTTCCCACAGAGAAGTGTCAGCACTGCAGTGAAGACTGAGAGAGCAGCCGGCGGCCCGCAGCCATACACAGACTGGGACAGGTGAGTGTGTGTGTGTCGCTGTGTAACTGTGTGTATAACTGTGTGTCACCACGTAACTGTGTGTAACCACGTAACTGTGTGCGTAACTGTGTGTGTAACTGTGTGTCACCGCGTAACTGTGTGTGTAACTGTGTGTGTAACTGTGTGTGTAACTGTGTGTGTAACTGTGTGTGTAACTGTGTGTAACCACGTAACTGTGTGTGTAACTGTGTGTGTAACTGTGTGTGTAACTGTGTTCTCGCTGCAGGTTCGATGTGGAGGCTGAGTGTAAGATAGCCGAGAGTCCCATCATCCGTCCAGAGCGACCTACAGTCAAACAGACAGTCATCAGCACAGGTCAGAGGTCAACCAACAAACCGGGTCACTTGTGCTCAAACTAAATGAATGACACTTGAACACTCAGACAGTCATTATACATAAAGATTCAGATGGTCAGTGTGTGTGTGTGTGTGTGTGTGTGTGTGTGTGTGTGTGTGTGTGTGTATGACTGATGGTCAGTGTGTGTGTGTGTGTGTGTGTGTGTGTGTGTGACTGATGGTCAGTGTGTGTGACTGATGGTCAGTGTGTGTGTGTTTGTGTGTGTGTGTGTGTTTGTGTATGACTGATGGTCAGTGTGTGTGTGTGTGTGTGTGTGTGACTGATGGTCAGTGTGTGTGTGTGTGTGTGTGTGTGTGTGTGACTGATGGTCAGTGTGTGTGACTGATGGTCAGTGTGTCTCTCCAGTGCAGCACAGAGCCGCTCTCGCCCGCCGGGAGAAAGACAAGGGCAACGAGGCGTTCAGAGCGGGAGACTACGAGGAGGCCGTGGCGTTTTACAGCCGGTGAGCAGAGGCTCTTGAGAGAGCGTGAGCGGGGACGTGTGACATGCAGTGACGTGTGTGTGTGTGTGTGTGTGTGTGTTTCTGCAGGAGTTTGTCTCTCACGTCTTCAGTTGCCGCTCTGAACAACCGTGCGCAGGCTCACATCAGACTAGAGCACTGGAGCGCAGCTCTGAGAGACTGTGAGGAGGTGCTACAGCTGGAGCCAGCCAACGCCAAAGGTGTGTGTGTGTGTGTGTGTGTGTGTGTGAGGAGGTGCTACAGCTGGAGCCAGCCAACGCCAAAGGTGTGTGTGTGTGTGTGTATGTGAGGAGGTGCTACAGCTGGAGCCAGCCAACGCCAAAGGTGTGTGTGTGTGTGTGTGTGTGTGTGTGTGTGTATGTGAGGAGGTGCTACAGCTGGAGCCAGCCAACGCCAAAGGTGTGTGTGTGTGTGTGTGTGTGTGTGAGGAGGTGCTACAGCTGGAGCCAGCCAACGCCAAAGGTGTGTGTGTGTGTGTGTGTGTGTGTGTGTGTGTGTGAGGAGGTGCTACAGCTGGAGCCAGCCAACGCCAAAGGTGTGTGTGTGTGTGTGTATGTGAGGAGGTGCTACAGCTGGAGCCAGCCAACGCCAAAGGTGTGTGTGTGTGTGTGTGTGTGTGTGTGTGTGTGTGTGTGTGTGTGTGTGTGTGTGTGTGTGTGTGAGGAGGTGCTACAGCTGGAGCCAGCCAACGCCAAAGGTGTGTGTGTGTGTGTGTGTGTGTGTGAGGAGGTGCTACAGCTGGAGCCAGCCAACACCAAAGGTGTGTGTGTGTGTGTGTGTGTGTGTGTGTGTGTGTGTGTGTGTGTGTGTGTGTGTGTGTGTGTGTGTGTGTGTGAGTGAGTGTGTGTGTGAGGAGGTGCTACAGCTGGAGCCAGCCAACACCAAATGTGTGTGTGTGTGTGTGTGTGTGTGTGTGTGTGTGTGAGGAGGTGCTACAGCTGGAGCCAGCCAACACCAAAGGTGTGTGTGTGTGTGTGTGTGTGTGTGTGTGTGTGTGTGTGTGTGTGTGTGTGTGTGTGTGTGTGTGTGAGTGTGTGTGTGAGGAGGTGCTACAGCTGGAGCCAGCCAACACCAAATGTGTGTGTGTGTGTGTGTGTGTGTGTGTGTGTGTGTGTGTGTGTGTGTGTGAGGAGGTGCTACAGCTGGAGCCAGCCAACACCAAATGTGTGTGTGTGTGTGTGTGTGTGTGTGTGTGAGGAGGTGCTACAGCTGGAGCCAGCCAACACCAAATGTGTGTGTGTGTGTGTGTGTGTGTGTGTGTGTGTGAGGAGGTGCTACAGCTGGAGCCAGCCAACACCAAAGTTGTGTGTGTGTGTGTGTGTGTGTCAGGCACGTGCAGAGGGGGGGGGGGGGGGGGTGCTTTGGGTGCTCGAGCCCCTGCCCTTTTTCAAAATGAATCAAAATTGCCCCTCTCAGACAAATATGAATGATAATATTGTGATTAATACAACTAAATAAATTTGATTATAACATGACAATGTATACAATAGTAACGGACGGCTCAAAAGTCGGACAATTTCTGTTGAGGCGTTACCATAACGCGTTGCTATGGGTTGCGTGCGTTTTGATTGACTGCTGATTTTCCACTGTTCGGAAACAGCTCTCGAGCCAAATATGGTCCGTTCAGAGAGTGTGTGTGTCCTTACGGGAAAAAAGTAAACCAATATTTTTTTTCATCCATAATCAGAGCTAATGTGTTGATTTAATTACAAATCTATACATTATATATTTTAAAGTATTACACAATTCACCAACGCCCGTTTGTCATGTCTATACACCAACCAATCGTGATCTGGCAAAGCAAGTTCAAATTCCATTGGGCGATGTGAAGCGGTAATTTTCTGTTCTTATTCATAAATCGGTTGAAAATGACATGGACAGACGAACTAACGTTTGTGGAACGATTTCCTGCGGTTTGTCTCATTTTATAAATTGCATCACTGACAAACTGACAACAAACAAAACCCTGCACAAAACCAGCCGCAGCAGCAAACGCTGCATTAATGCTAAGTAGTGTTAAATTCACTTGTATTTGTGTATATTGATACACCGTTTACTATTTCATGAAACTATCAAAGTTAACAAACCCCAGTGCCACCGGCCCCTACAGGCCTATTAAGCGAAGTGTAGGCTGGAGAAATGGTTACATGAAAGGACTTTATTATATTAACGTTACCATTTTTGAATATTATGCAGCATTATGAAAGAAGTCTCTTATGTTCATCAAGCCTGCATTTATTTGATAAAAAACAGCAATATTGTGAAATATTATTAAAATAATGGTTTTCTATTTTAAAATAATTTAAAATATAATGTATTCCTGTGATCACAGCTGGATTTCAGCATCATTCAGTGTCTCATGATCATTCAGAAATCATTCTAATATGAGGATTTAATGTCAATGATGGAAACTGTGAGACTCACCAGACACACACCAGACACTCACCGTGTGTGTGTGTGTGTGTGTGTGTGTGTGTGTGTGTGTGTGTGTGTGTGTGTAGCTTTACTGCGACGTGCCACTGTGCACAAGCATCTGGGTCGTCTGCAGGAATCCCATGATGACTTGAGAGCCGTTCTTCAGATGGAGCCGCACAACCCCACAGCACTGGTACAGACACACACCGTACACACACCAGACACACACCAGACACACACCGTACACACACCAGACACACACCGTACACACACCAGACACACACCGTACACACACCAGACACACACCGTACACACACCGTACACACACCGTACACACACCATACACACACCAGACACACACCAGACACACACCGTACACACACCGTACACACACCGTACACACACCAGACATACACCGTACACACACCATACACACACCAGACACACACCAGACACACACCGTACACACACCGTACACACACCGTACACACACCATACACACACCAGACACACACCGTACACACACCGTACACACACCGTACACACACCGTACACACACCAGACACACACCAGACACACACCGTACACACACCAGACACACACCGTACACACACCAGACACACACCGTACACACACCAGACACACACCAGACACTCACCAGACACACACCGTACACACACCAGACATACACCGTACACACACCGTACACACACCGTACACACACCAGACATACACCGTACACACACCGTACACACACCAGACACACACCGTACACACACCAGACACACACCGTACACACACCAGACACACACCGTACACACACCGTACACACACCGTACACACACCATACACACACCAGACACACACCAGACACACACCGTACACACACCGTACACACACCGTACACACACCAGACATACACCGTACACACACCATACACACACCAGACACACACCAGACACACACCGTACACACACCGTACACACACCGTACACACACCATACACACACCAGACACACACCGTACACACACCGTACACACACCGTACACACACCGTACACACACCAGACACACACCAGACACACACCGTACACACACCAGACACACACCGTACACACACCAGACACACACCGTACACACACCAGACACACACCAGACACTCACCAGACACACACCGTACACACACCAGACATACACCGTACACACACCGTACACACACCGTACACACACCAGACATACACCGTACACACACCGTACACACACCAGACACACACCGTACACACACCGTACAGACACCAGACATACACCGTACACACACCAGACATACACCGTACACACACCAGACACACACCAGACACACACCAGACACACACCGTACACACACCAGACATACACCGTACACACACCGTACACACACCAGACACACACCAGACACACACCAGACACACACCAGACACACACCGTACACACACCAGGCACACACCAGACACACACCAGACACACACCACACCAGACACACACCAGACACACACCAGACACACACCGTACACACACCGTACACACACCAGGCACACACCAGACACACACCAGACACACACCAGACACACACCAGACACACACCAGACACACACCAGACACACACCGTACACACACCAGACATACACCGTACACACACCGTACACACACCAGACACACACCAGACACACACCAGACACACACCAGACACACACCAGACACACACCAGGCACACACCAGACACACACCAGACACACACCACACCAGACACACACCAGACACACACCAGACACACACCGTACACACACCGTACACACACCAGGCACACACCGTACACACACCAGACACACACCAGACACACACCAGACACACACCAGACACACACCAGACACACACCGTACACACACCAGACACACACCGTACACACACCAGACACACACCGTACACACACCAGGCACACACCAGACACACACCAGACACACACCACACCAGACACACACCAGACACACACCAGACACACACCGTACACACACCGTACACACACCAGGCACACACCAGACACACACCAGACACACACCAGACACACACCAGACATACAGGGAGTGCAGAATTATTAGGCAAGTTGTATTTTTGAGGATTAATTTTACAACATTAATAATTAAACAACAACCATGTTGTCAATGAACACAAACTCATTAATATCAAAGCTGAATATTTTTGGAAGTGGTTTTTAGTTTGAGCTATTTTAGGGGGATATCTGTGTGTGCAGGTGACTATTACTGTGCATAATTATTAGGCAACTTAACAAAAAACAAATTTATACCCATTTCAATTATTTATTTTTACCAGTGAAACCAATATAACATCTCAACATTCACAAATATACATTTCTGACATTCAAAAACCAAACAAAAACAAATCAGTGACCAATATAGCCACCTTTCTTTGCAAGGACACTCAAAAGCCTGCCATCCATGGATTCTGTCAGTGTTTTGATCTGTTCACCATCAACATTGCGTGCAGCAGCAACCACAGCCTCCCAGACACTGTTCAGAGAGGTGTACTGTTTTCCCTCCTTGTAAATCGCACATTTGATGATGGACCACAGGTTCTCAATGGGGTTCAGATCAGGTGAACAAGGAGGCCATATCAGTAGATTTTCTTCTTTTATACCCTTTCTTGCCAGCCACGCTGTGGAGTACTTGGACGCGTGTGATGGAGCATTGTCCTGCATGAAAATCATGTTTTTCTTGAAGGATGCAGACTTCTTCCTGTACCACTGCTTGAAGAAGGTGTCTTCCAGAAACTGGCAGTAGGACTGGGAGTTGAGCTTGACTCCATCCTCAACCCGAAAAGGCCCCACAAGCTCATCTTTGATGATACCAGCCCAAACAAGTACTCCACCTCCACCTTGCTGGCGTCTGAGTCGGACTGGAGCTCTCTGCCCTTTACCAATCCAGCCACGGGCCCATCCATCTGGCCCATCAAGACTCACTCTCATTTCATCAGTCCATAAAACCTTAGAAAAATCAGTCTTGAGATATTTCTTGGCCCAGTCTTGACGTTTCAGCTTGTGTGTCTTGTTCAGTGGTGGTGGACTTTCTGCCTTTCTTACCTTGGCCATGTCTCTGAGTATTGCACACCTTGTGCTTTTGGGCACTCCAGTGATGTTGCAGCTCTGAAATATGGCCAAACTGGTGGCAAGTGGCATCTTGGCAGCTGCACGCTTGACTTTTCTCAGTTCACGGGCAGTTATTTTGCGCCTTGGTTTTTCCACACGCTTCTTGCGACCCTGTTGACTATTTTGAATGAAACGCTTGATTGTTCGATGATCACGCTTCAGAAGCTTGGCTATTTTAAGACTGCTGCATCCCTCTGCAATATATCTCACTATTTTTGACTTTTCTGAGCCTGTCAAGTCCTTCTTTTGACCCATTTTGCCAAAGGAAAGGAAGTTGCCTAATAATTATGCACACCTGATATAGGGTGTTGATGTCATTAGACCACACCCCTTCTCATTACAGAGATGCACATCACCTAATATGCTTAATTGGTAGTAGGCTTTCCAGCCTATACAGCTTGGAGTAAGACAACATGCATAACGAGGATGATGTGGTCAAAATACTCATTTGCCTAATAATTCTGCACTCCCTGTACACCGTACACACACCGTACACACACCAGACACACACCAGACACACACCAGACACACACCGTACACACACCAGACACACACCAGACACACACCAGACACACACCGTACACACACCGTACACACACCGTACACACACCAGACACACACCGTACACACACCAGACACACACCGTACACACACCAGGCACACACCAGACACACACCGTACACACACCAGACACACACCAGACACACACCGTACACACACCGTACACACACCAGACACACACCGTACACACACCGTACACACACTGTACACACACTGTACACACACCAGACACACACCGTACACACACCAGACACACACCGTACACACACCAGACACACACCGTACACACACCGTACACCACCGTACACACACCGTACACACACTGTACACACACTGTACACACACCGTACACACACCAGACACACACCAGACACACACCAGACACACACCGTACACACACCGTACACACACCAGACACACACCGTACACACACCGTACACACACCAGACATACACTGTACACACACCGTACACACACCAGACACACACCGTACACACACCAGACACACACCGTACACACACCAGACACACACCAGACACACACCAGACACACACCAGACACACACCGTACACACACCGTACACACACCGTACACACACCAGACACACACCGTACACACACCAGACACACACCGTACACACACCGTACACACACCAGGCACACACCAGACACACACCGTACACACACCAGACACACACCAGACACACACCGTACACACACCGTACACACACCGTACACACACCGTACACCACCGTACACACACCGTACACACACCGTACACACACTGTACACACACCAGACACACACCGTACACACACCAGACACACACCAGACACACACCGTACACACACCAGACACACACCGTACACACACCGTACACACACCGTACACACACCGTACACACACCGTACACACACCAGACACACACCAGACACACACCGTACACACACCGTACACACACCAGACACACACCGTACACACACCGTACACACACCAGACATACACTGTACACACACCGTACACACACCAGACACACACCGTACACACACCAGACACACACCGTACACACACCGTACACACACCAGGCACACACCAGACACACACCGTACACCACCGTACACCACCGTACACACACCGTACACACACTGTACACACACCGTACACACACCAGACACACACCAGACACACACCGTACACACACCGTACACACACCAGACATACACTGTACACACACCGTACACACACCAGACACACACCGTACACACACCAGACACACACCGTACACACACCAGACACACACCGTACACACACCGTACACACACCAGACATATACCGTACACACACCGTACACACACCGTACACACACTGTACACACACCGTACACACACCAGACACACACCAGACACACACCAGACACACACCGTACACACACCGTACACACACCGTACACACACCGTACACACACCAGACACACACCGTACACACACCAGACACACACCGTACACACACACCGTACACACACCAGGCACACACCAGACACACACCGTACACACACCAGACACACACCAGACACACAACGTACACACACCGTACACACACCAGACACACACCGTACACACACCGTACACCACCGTACACACACCGTACACACACTGTACACACACTGTACACACACCAGACACACACCGTACACACACCAGACACACACCAGACACACACCGTACACACACCAGACACACACCGTACACACACCGTACACCACCGTACACACACCGTACACACACTGTACACACACTGTACACACACCGTACACACACCAGACACACACCAGACACACACCAGACACACACCGTACACACACCGTACACACACCAGACACACACCGTACACACACCGTACACACACCAGACATACACTGTACACACACCGTACACACACCAGACACACACCGTACACACACCAGACACACACCGTACACACACCGTACACACACCAGGCACACACCAGACACACACCGTACACCACCGTACACCACCGTACACACACCGTACACACACTGTACACACACCGTACACACACCAGACACACACCAGACACACACCGTACACACACCGTACACACACCAGACATACACTGTACACACACCGTACACACACCAGACACACACCGTACACACACCAGACACACACCGTACACACACCAGGCACACACCAGACACACACCGTACACACACCAGACATATACCGTACACACACCGTACACACACCAGACACACACCGTACACACACCATACACCACCGTACACACACCGTACACACACTGTACACACACCGTACACACACTGAACACACACCAGACACACACTGTACACACACCAGACATACACCGTACACACACCAGACACACACCGTACACACACCAGACATACACCGTACACACACCGTACACACACCGTACACACACCAGACACACACCGTACACACACCGTACACACACCGTACACACACTGTACACACACACCGTACACACACCGTACACATACGGTACACACACCAGACACACACCATACACACACCAGACACACACCAGACACACACCAGACACACACCAGACACACACCGTACACACACCGTACACACACTGTACACACACCGTACACACACCAGACACACACCGTACACACACCAGACATACACCAGACACACACCGTACACACACCAGACACACACCAGACATACACCGTACACACACCAGACACACACCAGACATACACCGTACACACACCAGACACACACCAGACATACACTGTACACACACCAGACACACACCAGACATACACCGTACACACACACCAGACACACACCGTACACACACCGTACACATACGGTACACACACCAGACACACACCGTACACACACCGTACACACACCAGACACACACCGTACACACACCGTACACACACCAGACACACACACCATACACACACCATACACACACCGTACACACACCGTACACACACCGTACACACACCAGACATACACCAGACACACACCGTACACACACCGTACACACACCATACACACACCGTACACACACCAGACACACACACCAGACACACACACCAGACATACACCGTACACACACCAGACACACACCGTACACACACCAGACACACACACCGTACACACACCAGACATACACCGTACACACACCAGACATACACCAGATACACACCGTACACACACCGTACACACACCAGACACACACCGTACACACACCGTACACACAACAGACATACACCAGACACACACCGTACACACACCAGACACACACCGTACACACACCGTACACACACCGTACACACACCAGACACACACCGTACACACACCGTACACACACCAGACATACACCAGACACACACCAGACACACACCGTACACACACCAGACACACACCGTACACACACCGTACACACACCAGACACACACCGTACACACACCAGACATATACCGTACACACACCGTACACACACTGTACACACACCGTACACACACTGTACACACACCAGACACACACCGTACACACACCAGACATACACCGTACACACACCAGACACACACCGTACACACACACCAGACATACACCGTACACACACCGTACACACACCAGACACACACCGTACACACACCGTACACACAACAGACACACACCGTACACACACCAGACACACACCGTACACACACCGTACACACACCAGGCACACACCAGACACACACCGTACACACACCAGACATATACCGTACACACACCGTACACACATCGTACACACACCAGACACACACCAGACACACACCGTACACACACCGTAAACACACTCTACACACACCGTACACACACCAGGCACACACCAGACACACACCGTACACACACCAGACATATACCGTACACACACCGTACACACATCGTACACACACCAGACACACACCAGACACACACCGTACACACACCGTACACCACCGTACACACACCGTACACACACTGTACACACACCGTACACACACCAGACACACACCAGACACACACCGTACACACACCGTACACACACCAGACACACACCGTACACACAACAGACACACACCGTACACACACCAGACACACACCGTACACACACCGTACACACACCAGGCACACACCGTACACACACCGTACACACACTGTACACACACCGTACACACACCAGACACACACCAGACACACACCAGACACACACCGTACACACACCGTACACACACCAGACACACACCGTACACACACCGTACACACAACAGACACACACCGTACACACACCAGACACACACCGTACACACACCAGACATATACCGTACACACATCGTACACACACCAGACACACACCGTACACCACCGTAAACACACACTACACACACTGTACACACACCGTACACACACCAGACACACACCAGACACACATCAGACACACACCAGACACACACCGTACACACACCGTACACACACCAGACATACACTGTACACACACCGTACACACACCAGACACACACCGTACACACACCGTACACACACCAGACACACACCGTACACACACCAGACATATACCGTACACACACCGTACACACACCAGACACACACCGTACACACACCGTACACACACCGTACACACACTGTACACACACCGTACACACACTGTACACACACCAGACACACACCGTACACACACCAGACATACACCGTACACACACCAGACACACACCGTACACACACACCAGACATACACCGTACACACACCGTACACACACCGTACACACACCAGACACACACCGTACACACACCGTACACACACCGTACACACACCGTACACACACACACCGTACACACACCGTACACATACGGTACACACACCAGACACACACCGTACACACACCAGACACACACACACCATACACACACCAGACACACACCGTACACACACCGTACACACACTGTACACACACCAGACACACACCGTACACACACCGTACACACACCAGACATACACCAGACACACACCGTACACACACCAGACACACACCAGACATACACCGTACACACACCAGACACACACCGTACACACACCGTACACATACGGTACACACACCAGACACACACCGTACACACACCGTACACACACCAGACACACACCGTACACACACCGTACACACACCAGACACACACACCATACACACACCATACACACACCGTACACACACCGTACACACACCGTACACACACCAGACATACACCAGACACACACTGTACACACACACACCGTACACACACCATACACACACCGTACACACACCAGACACACACACCAGACACACACACCGTACACACACCAGACATACACCGTACACACACCAGACACACACCGTACACACACCGTACACACACCAGACACACACA
>CM042252.1:54182445-54189945 GCA_023566225.1 Romanogobio albipinnatus | reverse complement strand
ACTATTTCTGAAAATAGGCTCATTTCCTGAAGTTTTGTGTCCAGGGTTTGAGTGTGTGTGTTGTGTTGTGTGTCCGTGTGTGTGTGTGTGTCCAGGGTTTGAGTGTGTGTTGTGTGTCCAGGGTTTGAGTGTGTGTGTTGTGTTGTGTGTCCAGGGTTTGAGTGTGTGTTGTGTTGTGTGTCCAGGGTTTGAGTGTGTGTTGTGTTGTGTGTCCAGGGTTTGAGTGTGTGTTGTGTTGTGTGTCCAGGGTTTGAGTGTGTGTTGTGTGTCCAGGGTTTGAGTGTGTGTGTTGTGTTGTGTGTCCAGGGTTTGAGTGTGTGTTGTGTTGTGTGTCCAGGGTTTGAGTGTGTGTTGTGTTGTGTGTCCAGGGTTTGAGTGTGTGTTGTGTTGTGTGTCCAGGGTTTGAGTGTGTGTTGTGTTGTGTGTCCAGGGTTTGAGTGTGTGTTGTGTGTCCAGGGTTTGAGTGTGTGTGTTGTGTTGTGTGTCCAGGGTTTGAGTGTGTGTGTTGTGTTGTGTGTCCAGGGTTTGAGTGTGTGTGTTGTGTTGTGTGTCCAGGGTTTGAGTGTGTGTTGTGTTGTGTGTCCAGGGTTTGAGTGTGTGTTGTGTTGTGTGTCCAGGGTTTGAGTGTGTGTTGTGTTGTGTGTCCAGGGTTTGAGTGTGTGTTGTGTTGTGTGTCCAGGGTTTGAGTGTGTGTTGTGTTGTGTGTCCAGGGTTTGAGTGTGTGTTGTGTTGTGTGTCCAGGGTTTGAGTGTGTGTTGTGTTGTGTGTCCAGGGTTTGAGTGTGTGTTGTGTTGTGTGTCCAGGGTTTGAGTGTGTGTTGTGTTGTGTGTCCAGGGTTTGAGTGTGTGTTGTGTTGTGTGTCCAGGGTTTGAGTGTGTGTTGTGTTGTGTGTCCAGGGTTTGAGTGTGTGTTGTGTTGTGTGTCCAGGGTTTGAGTGTGTGTTGTGTTGTGTGTCCAGGGTTTGAGTGTGTGTTGTGTTGTGTGTCCAGGGTTTGAGTGTTGTGTTGTGTGTCCAGGGTTTGAGTGTTGTGTTGTGTGTCCAGGGTTTGAGTGTGTGTTGTGTTGTGTGTCCAGGGTTTGAGTGTGTGTTGTGTTGTGTGTCCAGGGTTTGAGTGTGTGTTGTGTTGTGTGTCCAGGGTTTGAGTGTGTGTTGTGTTGTGTGTCCAGGGTTTGAGTGTGTGTTGTGTTGTGTGTCCAGGGTTTGAGTGTGTGTTGTGTTGTGTGTCCAGGGTTTGAGTGTGTGTTGTGTTGTGTGTCCAGGGTTTGAGTGTGTGTTGTGTTGTGTTGTGTGTCCAGGGTTTGAGTGTGTGTTGTGTTGTGTTGTGTGTCCAGGGTTTGAGTGTGTGTTGTGTTGTGTTGTGTGTCCAGGGTTTGAGTGTGTGTGTTTGTTGTGTGTCCAGGGTTTGAGTGTGTGTGTGTGTGTGTGTGTTGTAGGGCTGTCAACGAATATTCTAAATTTGAATATATATTCGAATAGTTTTTAAAAAACGAATTTCGAAGGGGAAAATTAATATTCGAATTAAAAAAAAAAGTGAAAAAAACCGCCCGCGATAGTAGAGGCGTGGCTGTCTGCTTTGCGAGTGGGCGCGCTAGCGGCCTGAAGCCTTGTTTTATACTTTGGCCTGGCTCCGCAGCGCGAGCCTTTACTGTCTATGGCGCGAGCCCCCGCTGACTGTGCGCGCTCCTCCCCAAACGGACGAGGCGTTTAGTTTATACTTGACCATTGTGCTATTCTTTGAAGCGACAGAGGGCGACTCGGAGTAATTGTTCTATAAACCATCAGGAAAAAGCGTAGAGAAGAAGTGGGCTAATGTACACAGGTGACGATATTTATTTTAGTACACTTCACCGAAAACCACACTACAGAAGAATCATGTAAAACAGATCAAAGTAAACCTTGATATTACTTGTGACATGAGAACAAAATGTATGTAGAAATGTAACGTTAACTTGTACAACTAAATTTATGATCTCTTAAATGTTTCCTAATTTCACTAAACACTTTCGTGAGTTTTCACTTTGTTTCGTGAGCTTTTCTTTATTAAACGAGCTTGTTTATGCTTTTGTAGGCTCATTTTGTAAATATAAGCAACTCATTTGTATGTGCAAACTGGACCACCCTTACTCTGCATCGCCCGCCACAAGCTCTCTGTCTGCAACACGACAAGAGGCCGTAACGGAGAAATTACTCTCGTTCATTTGTAAGGACATGAGAGCGATCAGTGTGGTGGACGGGGCTTCAGGGAGTTCTGTCGAGCAGTGGAGCCGAGGTACCCTAACCCTAACATTACTAAAGTGTAGGCTACTGTACTGACTGAAGAGATGTTGCATGAATAAAGGATAAATGCACTGCTTCCACTGGTTTGATTATTGACCGTTCCATGTTTACCACAGCACAGCTCGCTCGGAGCGTTCAATATGCTGTAAAACTTCAATTAATATTTGTTTCAATCACTGAATGAAGCTGCTGTATTTGGGACAAGAGTCGCGACCTTAAATTGCTTGCACAAAACTCTTGATCAGCTCAAAATGTGTTTGTTCATTTAAACCGTTATGCGCAGAGAGCGTGAGGGCGAGAGTGAGGTCTGCGGTCTTGGCCATTAGTTGATTTACTTGTTTTTGTGTAGGTAATACGTTGTCAAATATGTTTAAACTTAAATAGACTACCTATACAAGTAGTGATGTCTCTTTGTATTCATTTGTCCTGTTATTGACGTAATGCGCGTCATTGACAAAATGCGCAACCAGATGTTCGAATATTCGTGTTTTTTTTAGAGGGAATATTCGAACGTCATTTTTGAGCAATTTTGACAGCCCTAGTGTGTTGTGTGTGCAGGGTTTGAGTGTGTGTGTGTGTGTTGTGTGTGCAGGGTTTGAGTGTGTGTTGTGTTGTGTGTGCAGGGCTGGACGTGGGTCAGCTGGTGTCAGTGCTGAGGCAGGAGAATGCTGTGGACATCTGCGTGATCAAAGTCCCTCCAGAGCTCAGATACACAGATCACATGATCATCGTGAGCGGAGCGTCTCCACGACACCTGAGCGCCATGGCAGAGCTCGTGCTCAAAGCGGTGAGGAGGAACACGCGCGACGACTGACCCCGGAACACGCGCGACGACTGACCCCGGAACACGCGCGACGACTGACCCCGGAACACGCGCGACGACTGACCCCGGAACACGCGCGACGACTGACCCCGGAACACGCGCGACGACTGACCCCGGAACACGCGCGACGACTGACCCCGGAACACGCGCGACGACTGACCCCGGAACACGCGCGACGACTGACCCCGGAACACGCGCGACGACTGACCCCGGAACACGCGCGACGACTGACCCCGGAACACGCGCGACGACTGACCCCGGAACACGCGCGACGACTGACCCCGGAACACGCGCGACGACTGACCCCGGAACACGCGCGACGACTGACCCCGGAACACGCGCGACGACTGACCCCGGAACACGCGCGACGACTGACCCCGGAACACGCGCGACGACTGACCCCGGAACACGCGCGACGACTGACCCCGGAACACGCGCGACGACTGACCCCGGAACACGCGCGACGACTGACCCCGGAACACGCGCGACGACTGACCCCGGAACACGCGCGACGACTGACCCCGGAACACGCGCGACGACTGACCCCGGAACACGCGCGACGACTGACCCCGGAACACGCGCGACGACTGACCCCGGAACACGCGCGACGACTGACCCCGGAACACGCGCGACGACTGACCCCGGAACACGCGCGACGACTGACCCCGGAACACGCGCGACGACTGACCCCGGAACACGCGCGACGACTGACCCCGGAACACGCGCGACGACTGACCCCGGAACACGCGCGACGACTGACCCCGGAACACGCGCGACGACTGACCCCGGAACACGCGCGACGACTGACCCCGGAACACGCGCGACGACTGACCCCGGAACACGCGCGACGACTGACCCCGGAACACGCGCGACGACTGACCCCGGAACACGCGCGACGACTGACCCCGGAACACGCGCGACGACTGACCCCGGAACACGCGCGACGACTGACCCCGGAACACGCGCGACGACTGACCCCGGAACACGCGCGACGACTGACCCCGGAACACGCGCGACGACTGACCCCGGAACACGCGCGACGACTGACCCCGGAACACGCGCGACGACTGACCCCGGAACACGCGCGACGACTGACCCCGGAACACGCGCGACGACTGACCCCGGAACACGCGCGACGACTGACCCCGGAACACGCGCGACGACTGACTGACTGACTTATAACTGAGAATTATAAACTGGGAATTACGAGTTAAGCTGGGAATTACGAGTTATAAACTGGGAATTACGAGTTATAAACTGGGAATTACGAGTTATAAACTGGGAATTACGAGTTAAACTGGGAATTATAAACTGGGAATTATAAACTGGGAATTACGAGTTATAAACTGGGAATTACGAGTTATAAACTGGGAATTACGAGTTATAAACTGGGAATTACGAGTTAAGCTGGGAATTATAAACTGGACATTACGAGTTATAAACTGGGAATTACGAGTTATAAACTGGGAATTACGAGTTAAACTGGGAATTATAAACTGGGAATTATAAACTGGGAATTACGAGTTATAAACTGGGAATTACGAGTTATAAACTGGGAATTACGAGTTATAAACTGGGAATTACGAGTTAAGCTGGGAATTATAAACTGGACATTACGAGTTATAAACTGGGAATTACGAGTTATAAACTGGGAATTACGAGTTATAAACTGGGAATTACGAGTTAAGCTGGGAATTATAAACTGGGAATTACGAGTTATAAACTGGGAATTACGAGTTATAAACTGGGAATTACGAGTTATAAACTGGGAATTACGAGTTAAGCTGGGAATTATAAACTGGACATTACGAGTTATAAACTGGGAATTACGAGTTATAAACTGGGAATTACGAGTTATAAACTGGGAATTACGAGTTAAGCTGGGAATTATAAACTGGACATTACGAGTTATAAACTGGGAATTACGAGTTATAAACTGGGAATTATAAACTGGACATTACGAGTTATAAACTGGGAATTACGAGTTATAAACTGGGAATTATAAACTGGACATTACGAGTTATAAACTGGGAATTATAAACTGGACATTACGAGTTATAAACTGGGAATTACGAGTTATAAACTGGGAATTATAAACTGGACATTACGAGTTATAAACTGGGAATTACGAGTTATAAACTGGGAATTACGAGTTATAAGCTGGGAATTATAAACTGGACATTACGAGTTATAAACTGGGAATTATAAACTGGACATTACGAGTTATAAACTGGGAATTACGAGTTATAAACTGGGAATTACGAGTTATAAGCTGGGAATTATAAACTGGACATTACGAGTTATAAGCTGGGAATTATAAACTGGACATTACGAGTTATAAGCTGGGAATTGCGAGAGTCACGATTACCTTTCTTCCTTTCATTGCGAGGAGGAAACGCTTCCATAGAGTCGGTCAGAACTGAAGAGCTGTGCTGTTGAGTCTCTCAGGTTCTCATTCCCTCTTTACACCTGCAGTTCAAGTTCCTGCGGAAGGGCGAGGAGCGGCACGTTCGGCTGGAGGGGCGGGACTGTGACGACTGGAAGTGCATCGACTTCGGTGGGTAGCGGCTGTGAGTTGAGAATGACACGCGTGTCACGTGACTGACGTGTTCTGCTGTCTGCAGGACCCATGGTGCTTCACCTCATGATGCCCGACACCAGAGACACGTATGAGCTGGAGAAGCTCTGGACCCTGCGGTCACATGACGAGCAGCTGCGCCGCATCCCACGCCACACACTGCCCGCCGACTTCATCTATGACATCACACACACGTGATGCTGGGAAATCATCGGAAAGATCCGCTCTGAGCTGCTAAACTTCAATAAAAGATTTAAAACACTGTGTGTGTGTGAGTGAGTTGACTGACTGTGTGTGTGTGTGAGAGAGCATGAGCGTGTGTGTGAGTGTGTCTTCAATAAAAGATTTAAAACACCGAATGTGTGCGAGTGTGTGTGCCGACTGAGTGAGTGTGTGTGTGTGTCGACTGACTGTGTGAGTGAGTGTGTAGACTGTGAGTGTGTCGACTGACTGTGAGTGTGTGTGTGTCGACTGACTGAGTGTGTGTCGACTGACTGACTGTGAGTGTGTCGACTGACTGTGTGTGTGTGTGTCGACTGACTGTGTGTGTGTGTGTCGACTGACTGACTGTGAGTGTGTCGACTGACTGACTGTGAGTGTGTCGACTGACTGTGTGTGTGTGTGTCGACTGACTGACTGTGAGTGTGTCGACTGACTGTGTGTGTCGACTGACTGACTGCGAGTGTGTGTGTGTCGACTGACTGTGTGTGTCGACTGACTGACTGCGAGTGTGTGTGTGTCGACTGACTGTGTGTGTCGACTGACTGACTGCGAGTGTGTGTGTGTCGACTGACTGTGTGTGTGTGTGTCGACTGACTGTGTGTGTGTGTGTCGACTGACTGTGTGTGTGTGTGTCGACTGACTGACTGTGAGTGTGTCGACTGACTGTGTGTGTGTGTCGACTGACTGTGTGTGTGTGTCGACTGACTGTGTGTGTCGACTGACTGCGAGTGTGTGTGTGTCGACTGACTGACTGCGAGTGTGTGTGTGTCGACTGACTGTGTGTGTGTGTGTCGACTGCGTGTGTGTGTCGACTGACTGTGCGAGTGTGTGTGTGTGTCGACTGACTGACTGTGAGTGTGTCGACTGACTGTGTGTCGACTGACTGACTGTGAGTGTGTCGACTGACTGTGTGTGTGTGTGTCGACTGACTGTGTGTGTGTGTCGACTGACTGTGTGTGTCGACTGACTGCGAGTGTGTGTGTGTCGACTGACTGACTGCGAGTGTGTGTGTGTCGACTGACTGTGTGTGTGTGTGTCGACTGCGTGTGTGTGTCGACTGACTGTGCGAGTGTGTGTGTGTGTCGACTGACTGACTGTGAGTGTGTCGACTGACTGTGTGTCGACTGACTGACTGTGAGTGTGTCGACTGACTGTGTGTGTGTGTGTCGACTGACTGACTGAGTGTGTCGACTGACTGTGTGTGTCGACTGACTGACTGCGAGTGTGTGTGTGTCGACTGACTGTGTGTGTCGACTGACTGACTGCGAGTGTGAGTGTGTCGACTGACTGTGTGTGTGTGTGTCGACTGACTGTGTGTGTGTGTGTCGACTGACTGTGTGTGTGTGTGTCGACTGACTGACTGTGAGTGTGTCGACTGACTGTGTGTGTGTGTCGACTGACTGTGTGTGTCGACTGACTGCGAGTGTGTGTGTGTCGACTGACTGACTGCGAGTGTGTGTGTGTCGACTGACTGTGTGTGTGTGTGTGTCGACTGCGTGTGTGTGTCGACTGCGTGTGTGTCGACTGACTGTGCGAGTGTGTGTGTGTCGACTGACTGAGTGTGTGTGTGTGTCGACTGCGTGTGTGTCGACTGACTGT
>CM042252.1:54139945-54174945 GCA_023566225.1 Romanogobio albipinnatus | reverse complement strand
AGTATAAACACGCCCCCAAACGAACGAGGCGCTGTCATTGGAGGAGCCAGACGAGAGTATAAACACGCCCCCAAACGAACGAGACGCTGTCAGTGGAGGAGCCAGACGAGAGTATAAACACGCCCCCAAACGAACGAGACGCTGTCAGTGGAGGAGCCAGACGAGAGTATAAACACGCCCCCAAACGAACGAGGCGCTGTCAGTGGAGGAGCCAGACGAGAGTATAAACACGCCCCCAAACGAACGAGGCGCTGTCAGTGGAGGAGCCAGACGAGAGTATAAACACGCCCCCAAACGAACGAGGCGCTGTCAGTGGAGGAGCCAGACGAGAGTATAAACACGCCCCCAAACGAACGAGGCGCTGTCAGTGGAGGAGCCAGACGAGAGTATAAACACGCCCCCAAACGAACGAGACGCTGTCAGTGGAGGAGCCAGACGAGAGTATAAACACGCCCCCAAACGAACGAGACGCTGTCAGTGGAGGAGCCAGACGAGAGTATAAACACGCCCCCAAACGAACGAGGCGCTGTCAGTGGAGGAGCCAGACGAGAGTATAAACACGCCCCCAAACGAACGAGACGCTGTCAGTGGAGGAGCCAGACGAGAGTATAAACACGCCCCCAAACGAACGAGGCGCTGTCAGTGGAGGAGCCAGACGAGAGTATAAACACGCCCCCAAACGAACGAGGCGCTGTCAGTGGAGGAGCCAGACGAGAGTATAAACACGCCCCCAAACGAACGAGGCGCTGTCAGTGGAGGAGCCAGACGAGAGTATAAACACGCCCCCAAACGAACGAGGCGCTGTCAGTGGAGGAGCCAGACGAGAGTATAAACACGCCCCCAAACGAACGAGACGCTGTCAGTGGAGGAGCCAGACGAGAGTATAAACACGCCCCCAAACGAACGAGACGCTGTCAGTGGAGGAGCCAGACGAGAGTATAAACACGCCCCCAAACGAACGAGACGCTGTCAGTGGAGGAGCCAGACGAGAGTATAAACACGCCCCCAAACGAACGAGACGCTGTCAGTGGAGGAGCCAGACGAGAGTATAAACACGCCCCCAAACGAACGAGGCGCTGTCAGTGGAGGAGCCAGACGAGAGTATAAACACGCCCCCAAACGAACGAGACGCTGTCAGTGGAGGAGCCAGACGAGAGTATAAACACGCCCCCAAACGAACGAGACGCTGTCAGTGGAGGAGCCAGACGAGAGTATAAACACGCCCCCAAACGAACGAGGCGCTGTCAGTGGAGGAGCCAGACGAGAGTATAAACAAGGCTTAAGGTGTTTAAACAAGTGTGGTATGACCAGTCTTGGTCGGGACGACGGTCTTGCATAATTTGCCGATGACATTGGTCAGACGATGGTGTGGCGCTCATTCTCCACTGGTCACTCCACACCGGTTCTGTTCCTGAAGAATCCACACGAGACCCGATATGGCGCAACCAAACCTGATACTGTTACCTGATTGGCTGTTAGCCTGTCACGCCCTATGTTGCTTGGTTACCAGAGAGCGAGTGCCTTTGTTCATGCAACCAAACTTGCTTCGCAACCTCTGGTTTCTTCCGATGAAGAAGAAAAAAAATTATCGAACGCATTTTATATTGATATCGATTCCGTGTCTGTCGCGATACATATCGTTATCGTTTTATCGCCCAGCCCTATGCTTGATCTGATATAGTGTAAAGCGCTTTAAACAGTGAGTATATCAGGGCCTTCGATCTGTGTGTGTGTGTGTGTGTGTGTGTGTGTGATCCCTACACACACCTGATGTAGATGTACATGGGCTCAAACGCCTCTCGTCCAGACGCGGGCTCCAGGCAGCCGGACCCTTTGCCCCGCAGGAAGACTTTGGCCCCCGTCTCCGCCTGAATGTGCTGCAGGTACGAGCAGCCCGGACCCTCCACTCGCTCCTTCACACAGAAGCCCTGGACCGCCTGATCCAGACCCACAAACACCTTATCCTGCACATAATGCATCTGAACACACACACACACACACACACACACACGGGTTAGGCTGGCTCTCGGGCGAGTGTGAGGCCTGTCTCTGTCTTGTGTTTGCTTCAGTGAGGGCACATGTACTCACTCCTCCTGGATAGTGCGGTTTGTGTGCAGAGGGGATTGTGGGAGGAGCGGCGGGTCCGGGCTGCTGGTACACGGTGACCGTCGCGCCACTGTAGGTCGAGTTGGTGGCGGCCTTCACTACACCATTAGTGATGATCTCCTTAATCCTGTTAACGGCCTCTGCACACACACACAGAGTGATGTTAAACACACACACACACACACACACACACACACACACACACACACACAGTGACGTTAAACACACACACACACACACACACACACACACACACACACACAGAGTGACGGTAAACACACACACACACACACACACACACACACACACACACACAGAGAGTGATGTTAAACACACACACACACACACACACACACACACACACACACACACACACACACACACACACACACACACACACACACACACAGAGAGTGATGTTAAACACACACACACACACACACACACACACACACACACAGAGTGATGTTAAACACACACACACACACACACACACACACACACACACACACACACACACACACAGAGTGATGTTAAACACACACACACACACACACACACACACACACACACACACACACACACACAGAGTGATGTTGAACACTTGGGGCCCTATTTTAACGATCTGAAACGCAAGTGTCAAAGCGCAAAGCGCAAGTAACTTTGTGGGCGGGTCTCGGCGCTGTTGCTATTTTCCCGGCGGGATAAATGGCTCTTGCGCCCGGCGCAAATCTAAAATGGGTTGGTCTGAAGTAGCTTCATTATTCATAGGTGTGGTTTGGGCGTAACGTGAATAAACCAATCAGAGCGTCATCCAACATTCCCTTTAAAAGCAGGTGCGCAAGTTCCATTATGGATTGCTATTATTATGCCGTATTTACCAGGCGCACGCCAGGAGCGGTTCACAGCCGAGGAGACTGATGTTCTTGTAAGAGCAGTGAAAGACAGAGAAGTTGTGTTGTATGGGGATGGGAGAAACCCACCCAAAATAGCGTCGGTTAAATAAATAATTAGCCTGAATAATTTGTAAGCTAGATTTATGCCTATTTTTTCACATCTTCGTGGCACACCACAATGATTTCCGTCATCTCATGTGTTAATATTTTTTTAGTGTAACAATTTATGATTTGCAAAAATAACTGTTGCATCTGTGTAGATTACATGAGCAAAGTGTATGCGCGTTGTGCACGCTATGGTCAAGCATGCGCCCTTAAAATAGCATAATGAACAACGCGCAACGCACCACTGACTTTAGACTAGGTTTTTTCTGGTCAGTGGCGCAATTGTTTAATGGAACAGCAAAATAGCACCAGGGATTGTTTGCGCCGGAACACGCCTCCTTTTTTGCGCTGAACCGCCCAGGGAGCGCAAGTTCATTCACTAGTTTAGCGACGTGCTTCTGTGGAGGGAAAAGCGCGCTTTGCGCGGGTGCAAAATAGGAATGACACATGCGTCGGTGTACAAAGTCAATTGCGCTGGGTGCAAGATAGGGCCCAAGGGCTGAAACGATTAGTCGACAATAAAAAATTGTGGACAAATATATTTGTCGAGTAGTCGTTTGACCTCATGTGCCCTGATGTGACCTCATGTGCCCTGATGTGACCTCATGTGCCCTGATGTGACCTCATGTGCCCTGATGTGACCTCATGTGCCCTGATGTGACCTCATGTGACCTCATGTGACCTCATGTGCCCTGATGTGACCTCATGTGCCCTGATGTGACCTCATGTGCCCTGATGTGACCTCATGTGCCCTGATGTGACCTCATGTGCCCTGATGTGACCTCATGTGACCTCATGTGCCCTGATGTGACCTCATGTGCCCTGATGTGACCTCATGTGCCCTCATGTGCCCTGATGTGACCTCATGTGACCTCATGTGCCCTGATGTGCCCTGATGTGACCTCATGTGCCCTGATGTGACCTCATGTGCCCTGATGTGACCTCATGTGCCCTGATGTGACCTCATGTGACCTGATGTGACCTCATGTGCCCTGATGTGACCTCATGTGCCCTGATGTGACCTCATGTGACCTCATGTGACCTCATGTGCCCTGATGTGACCTCATGTGCCCTGATGTGACCTCATGTGCCCTGATGTGACCTCATGTGCCCTGATGTGACCTCATGTGCCCTGATGTGACCTCATGTGCCCTGATGTGACCTCATGTGCCCTGATGTGACCTCATGTGCCCTGATGTGACCTCATGTGCCCTGATGTGACCTCATGTGACCTCATGTGCCCTGATGTGACCTCATGTGCCCTGATGTGACCTCATGTGCCCTGATGTGACCTCATGTGCCCTGATGTGACCTCATGTGACCTCATGTGCCCTGATGTGCCCTGATGTGACCTCATGTGCCCTGATGTGACCTCATGTGCCCTGATGTGACCTCATGTGCCCTGATGTGACCTCATGTGACCTGATGTGACCTCATGTGCCCTGATGTGACCTCATGTGACCTGATGTGACCTCATGTGCCCTGATGTGACCTCATGTGCCCTGATGTGACCTCATGTGCCCTGATGTGACCTCATGTGCCCTGATGTGACCTCATGTGCCCTGATGTGACCTCATGTGACCTCATGTGCCCTGATGTGACCTCATGTGCCCTGATGTGACCTCATGTGCCCTGATGTGACCTCATGTGCCCTGATGTGACCTCATGTGCCCTGATGTGACCTCATGTGCCCTGATGTGACCTCATGTGACCTCATGTGCCCTGATGTGACCTCATGTGCCCTGATGTGACCTCATGTGCCCT
The DNA here is from genome assembly GCA_023566225.1 of Romanogobio albipinnatus. Classification (NCBI taxonomy): domain Eukaryota; kingdom Metazoa; phylum Chordata; class Actinopteri; order Cypriniformes; family Gobionidae; genus Romanogobio; species Romanogobio albipinnatus. Next base: position 54,170,074 of record CM042252.1, on the reverse strand, counting down.
GATGTGACCTCATGTGCCCTGATGTGACCTCATGTGCCCTGATGTGCCCTGATGTGACCTCATGTGACCTCATGTGCCCTGATGTGACCTCATGTGCCCTGATGTGACCTCATGTGCCCTGATGTGACCTCATGTGCCCTGATGTGACCTCATGTGCCCTGATGTGCCCTGATGTGACCTCATGTGCCCTGATGTGACCTCATGTGCCCTGATGTGACCTCATGTGCCCTGATGTGACCTCATGTGCCCTGATGTGACCTCATGTGCCCTGATGTGACCTCATGTGCCCTGATGTGCCCTGATGTGACCTCATGTGCCCTGATGTGACCTCATGTGCCCTGATGTGACCTCATGTGCCCTGATGTGACCTCATGTGCCCTGATGTGACCTCATGTGCCCTGATGTGACCTCATGTGCCCTGATGTGACCTCATGTGCCCTGATGTGACCTCATGTGCCCTGATGTGACCTCATGTGCCCTGATGTGACCTCATGTGCCCTGATGTGACCTCATGTGCCCTGATGTGACCTCATGTGCCCTGATGTGAGGGCCTGCAGTGTGGCGATCTGACCGCTAGGCCGCTGTAGCACTAGAGTGTAACGCAGACCTTACAAATGTTGCGGTAGAAGAAAACAGCGCAAACTAATCTGAACTAGCAAGAAAGTTTCACAAAACTTCAAACTAAGGCTGCGTCTCAATCAGCTCCAGGTTCAGAGGTCAGGGCACTGATCAGGGATCAGCCGATGGACTCGTGTCCTGACCTCTGAACCAGGAGCTGATTGAGACGCGCGAGGCGGAACTTCTCACGCGAGCTGGACGTGCATGCTGAGCACTGAAAGACGACACAACTGACCAACCAGCAGAACATCTCTTTATCAGAGAATGCAATACTACTAATAACTGTATTAATATGAACAATAATCATATAATTACAGTAATGTGGGGATTTATTTAGCACAGAATAAAGTCTGATGGAGTCAGGACTGTTATTATTCTAACACTATCAGGGATTGTCGTCTCATCTCTAGAGGCGATGTTAGGAGGAATATCATGGCAGATCTTCTTCATATTGTTCATATAAAGCTGAATGAGAATCTGGCAGCTCAACTGTCATGTCAGAGATTAATATTGTGTCATTTGCAGATTAATATTTGTACCATTCTCTGTGTCCTGAAGGAAATGTCCTCTTTTTCTGGTTATTGTTTTACAAATGAAGCTGCCAAGAGATGCTCACATTCAAACATCTATTTTTTTGTCTGTAATGCAGCTCTATAGTTTGTTTATTATTATTAATTTTTTCAATTGAAAGCGAACAGAATGCTTAGAGAGCGTGTGTGTGATTTGAGTTCTGAGAACTTGGCTCAAAGTTCATTAAAACAACCATTTCAAAAGCTGAAGTGATTTTCTGTTTTATATATTATAGTTAGAATATGTATAATCAATGTTTTAACTAATTAGAAAAGCTGAATAATCGTTCAAAATCTACTGATTAGTCGTTGATGCCAATATCAATAATAGATGATTAATCGTTCTAATAATCGTTAGATTAATCGATTATTAAAATAATCGTTGGTAACACTTGAGTATGGGGAACACATTCACTATTAACTATGATTTTTGCCTCAATAAACTCCTCATTTATTGTGAATAAATAGTTAGTAAAGTAGTTTTTCTAGCATGTAAGTTTAGGTGTTGGGTCGGATTAAGGGATGCAGAATAAGGCATTAATATATGCTTTATAAGTACTAATAAACAGTTCATATCCTAGTAATATGCATGCTAATAAGTTAATAGCGATAATTGAACCCTAAAATGAAGTGTTACCTAATCGTTTGTTGCAGCCCTATTAAACACACACACACACACACACACACACACACACACACACACACACACACATTGAAAGTCGTCCATCAGTGGCGTCACTCACTGTCCACTAGGTCTCGGGTCTGTCCCTGCACGTGCAGATAGAGCGGGCGGTCACTGCGGAAACATCAAGATCATCAACATCACACTCAGGAGCGCGATCACAACAGGAAGTGCACGTGAAGGCGGTCCGTCTCACCTGGGCAGGGCTTTGCTCTTCTCCTCCGCTGACATGTAGCGCCCCCTGGTGGACACGGCCGCGCCGCTCACTCTGCTGATCTGTGTGGAGAAGCATCAAGAGCTGAGCGAACGCACCGGATGACAGAACGAACACACACACACACACACACACACACACACACACACACAGGCATGTTCCTGCCCTCACCTCGTCTTGAGTCTGTCCGCGGGTCAGCAGGTTCCGGCAGGTCAGCGGGACGTCATTAATCTCCACCTCCGCCACCACCAGATCATCCTTCACCTTATTCCCACCAACACCTGCAACCTACACACACTTCCTGTCTTTAATCGTATGAAGGTCCTGTGATGATCACACACACTTGTATATGTGGTTTATGGGGACTCTCCATAGGCGTGACGGTTTTAATGCTGTATTGTATATACTCTTAAACTGCCGGTTATGGTAAGGGGCGGACATTTCCCAAAAACCAATCAAAACACACTGCTCCAGCCGGTGTGCTTTCAGAAGGAGGGGCTTCATAGAGACAGGAAGTAAACAGAGCGTTACTGACAGACTGGGAAGAGAGGAGCCGCAACACTGAGGAGATGAGGAAATAACTGTAATGCTGCGTTCACACCAAACGTGAATAGAGCGTCAAATCACGTCCATCGTGTCTTGTTTTGAATCCACTCGAGTGTGTAAATCAAGCGTTTGAGGGTAATAGACGCCTGGATGACCGCTCGCTCTCTCCTGTGTGGAGATTTTAGGCTACAATCAAATGAAATATGTCATAAAACACCACTCCGCCTCTTTTCATTTGCAAAAACAAATATTAAACACGTTAACATGTGGTTCAGACAATAAGTGTGCATATATATGATCATATGACAAACACAACCCCGTCTCTTTCTGTGAAATGTCAGTTTGTGTGTGATCAGCCATTATAAAAGTATAAGAAGCTGGACAAGAAATAAAGCAAACACTTCAGTCAAACAAAGTCAGCGCTGGTACAACAGTGTGGTCATTAATGGACCATAATTATTGCACAAATAGTAGGCCTATTTAGTACACAAAGATATCCTCAAAATATTATTAAACTAAAATATAGAACATTTATTTAATTGAAAAATAGTTCAGGTGTATGGTCACATCTGCCCACCAATGAGTGACCAATTTGTAAGCAATGAGGGATAAATACAAGAAAAACATGAATGTTGATCTCCATCACTCTCCATAATAAAATGATCCTGTGAATATGGTTGACGTAATAATCAATGCACACTATGATGTACAGTTTACCAGAACCTGCTGCAAACGCCTGTGTAGTGAAGCTACTATACACATCATCCTAAAGAGCTGCAAAGAACAACTGAGCCCGGTGTTCAGAGGACTGTTTCAGAAATCAATTGACACGCACACAATACCAGTGATACGGAAAACAGCGGAAATTGTACCACTTCCTAAGAAACCCAAACCAGTTGGACTAAATGACTTTAGACCAGTGGCACTCACTTCTGTTGCCATGAAGTGCTTTGAGCGGATCATTTTAACACGTCTTAAAATACAAACTCATGCACACATGGACACATTACAGTTTGCGTACAGAGAGAGGAGGGATGGAATGGAATTTAGAAACATCTGGAAACACCTGCCTCTCATGTACGCATTCTGTTTGCAGACTTCTCTTCAGCTTTCAACACCATTCAGTCACACATGTTGATAGAGAAGCTGACCCAAATGGGTGTAAACCTCATTTTGGTGCAGTGGATTCAGAACTTTTTAACAGGCAGACAACAGTATGTGAGGGCGGGTTACAGTCATTCTAGAACCATCATTACAAACACGGGTGTGCCACAAGGATGTGTTTTATCACCATTGTTATTTATTTTATACACTAATGATTGTGTTAGCCACAACTCCAACTGCTCACTAATTAAGTTTGCAGATGATGCTGCACTAGTTGGTTTTTTAACAGACAGTGATCAAGACTACAGGTCTGAGGTTGACCATTTCCATGATTGGTGCAATCAAAATTCACTTATTTTAAACGTGTCTAAAACAAAAGAAATGGTGATTGATTTTAGGAAAAGGCCCCGTCCATTGCAACCTATCACTATTGATGGGACACTCATTGAGACAGTGGAGGAGTATAAGTATCTAGGCACTATTATTGATCACAAACTCACCTGGTCTTCTAACACATTGGCACGATACTCAAAAGCACAGCAAAGGCTTCATTTTTTAAGGAAATTGCGTAGTTTTAATGCAGACACCACAACTCTGACACTGTTTTATTTAACTTTTATTCAGAGTGTGGTGACTTTCGCCATCCAGTGCTGGGGGGGTGCTCTTTCTGTCCAAAACAGAAACATGCTGGACAGGGTGACTAAGATGGGCAGGAAGATCACTGGATCCGAAATAAAAAACATAACTACTCTCACCGAACAATATACCCTCAATCTAGCCCTGAGGATACGGGATGATCCATCCCACCCACTTTTTTCAGAGTTTCCCCCCTGCCCTCTGGACGTAGATTCAGAATGCCCCGGACTAAAACCAAACGTGCCATTATATCTTTTGTGCCAAGGAGCATACAGTTACTGAACAAATCAAGCTCAGGCACATAGATATTTTAAATGTGCACCTTTTACCATTTATTATTTATTTAATTTTACGCATTTTTAGCTACTGGACTGATGCGCTGTCATTACTGTGTTGATCTTGTTGTTGTTGATGTCAATGTTCTGTATTTTTTACGTCCTCAATGAGGTTAGATGTTTGTTGTGTCTTTCTTTTACTATTTATCTATTGTTATTTATTGTTGTTTGTGCTTAAATGTTCAATGTGGCTCCACTGAGTGCAAGACAAATTCCCCTCGGGGCAATAAAGGTTCATTCATTCATTAACATGAAAAATGTTACGCCAATGTGTCGGACTCTGTAGACAGCCAGTTAAGAAACAACTTCTACATGATAACAATTGTTTAATACTGTATCCTAATTGTAGATGATTAAGCCATATATCATATGCTGAAGTACATTTCTTGAGTGTTAACGATAAAAAAACAACAACAACAAGAACCGTACAGAACCGAAAACCGTGACCCTAGAACCGTGATACGAACCGAACCGTGGGTTTTGTGAACTGTGCCACCCCTAGCGCGAACAGACGCCAAAGTTCAGATTTTTCAACTCGGGCGTCAGACGTGAATTCGCTTCAAGCGCGTGAATGCACAAAAAGCAACACTCGTGCAAGACTCGATTCGCACGAACGATGCAAACTCACGTCTATCCAGACGCCCGTCAACACACCTTTACATGGACATCACTCGCTTTTAGGGGTGGGAATCTTAAGGCACTTCACGATTCGATCCCGATTCCCAAAACGATTCTTAACACACATTTTTGGTAACTAATGATCCTGCTGTGCAAATACATGAACTTTACATTTGAACCAAAATTAGAGCTAATATGTGTTTTGTTTATAGTCAGAATATCTGTTTGACAGTATTGCCATATTAAAAATGACTTGTATTTTATTAACACAGTTATATTCCAGATTAACAAGCTCTAATGAAACATAGTAAGCCCTACAATTGCAGAGAACAATCATTAAGAAGAATCAGTTCTCAATTTACAACTGAGTGACAAATGTTCAGTTTCTTTAGAACATTTGAACAAAAAATGTCTTTAAAGCAAAAGAAAAGTTTACTTTGGTCAGAGCCGCAATAATGCAGAAGAAGAAGAGCTCCAGCGCTCGCTGAGAAGCCGAACTCAGTGTGTGTGCATCACATCTCACATGAGAACCTGCAACAGTCATGAGACATTAACCAATCACTCGCCACTCGCTTTGTTCAGAGTTTTCCATTCGTCTGAAACATTGAGCAGTAGCTCAGCAATATTCCAGAAGTCATCCCATAAATGATGCCAGGGATGTTGGCAGGTTTACGTCCCGGCCAGCGCATCGGAGACACAGGAGTGTTATGAAGCATTAATGGACAGGAAATAGTGATGGGAAGTTCGGATCATTTTACTGACTCGGATCTTTGAATCTCGTTCAGCAAAATGAACGAATCTTTTTTCAAGTCATTTCGTTCATTTCAGCAGAATCTAATTCAAACGTTACACGCTACACTTTTCAACACATTTAGTACTTTTGGAATAAAAATAAACTATAAGCAAACTTTGAGAAATAAATTATTAATGAATTGCTTAAATTGCTTCAGGCTATGTGTGCAGTCTGTTAGTTCACCTCACCTCCTTTGCATTTAAACACGTCTGTTCCCTGGACAGTGTAGTTCACCTCTCGGTGTGAGCCGTTAGTTCAGTCATCATGTCCGATCTGGGCCATGACAGCCTCATGTAATACATGCTTCCGGAAACAGAATTGATTAGTTCACCAGTCTCGAGTCTTCGGGTTTGAGTCATTCGTTCATCCAGTCCCAGCCCCATAGGCAAGGCTATGCAGTCACCGGAAACAGAAAAGATTAGTTCATCTCCCGAGTCTTCTCGTTCAAGTCGTTCGTTCTTTTTTCACGTGACCGCTTTCCCGTTCAGTGTCTCGCAACATATACAATATTACAGTCGTATTATTGACTGCATGTTGTAATATATTTATTATTATAAAATCATCAGAAGATGTGCAATAAACATTTGTTATGCCTATCCGTTCTGAACAACCCAATGTGTCCAGGCTTCATAGGAAAATCAATTAAACTAGCTAAAAAAACCTGAACTAAACAAACTAAACCTCACTTGTTTGTAAGGAATTGTGAATTAACCATAGACTGTAGAGGAATTAACTCATTTCTGTATCCAACACGTCACGTGACAAAAGAACGAGACTGGAGAGATGAGCTGATTCTGCATTCAGCCTATGGGGACTCGAACGAACGGTTTGAACGAGAAGACTCGAGAGATGAACTAATCGTTTCTGTTTCCGGACTGCATAGCCTTGCCTATGGGCTGGGACTTGATGAACGAATGACTCGAGACTGGTGAACTAATCAATTCTGTTTCCTGTACAGAGCATATGGGATGTTGCGCATGCACAGTCAGCACAAAATGAACGAATCGCTCTCTGAGACAACCCATTGTTCTCCAGTCATATTAAAGATTCGTTCAAAATGAACACATCACTACAAGGAAAGCGCCCTATAGCCGACTTGAGCACCACTGCGTTATTCTGGCTCAGAATTTCGTTTGTTGGAAATATGAACTTAATTCAGAAATGCTTTTGAAATTAAAAACTTTGCATTTAATAAGCAAAATACATTTGTGAAATGGGGAGGCAGCCGCAGCGAGCACGATTGAGGCGTTTAAGCTGCGGGTAAACTGCAGAAAGCGTGTGTGTGTGTGTGTGTGTGTGTGTTGAGCCCTCTCAGCGGGAGAAGAGTCCCCGCGGGTGCGCCGCCCCTGAGCAGGCCATAGTGCGTCCATTTTATCTTAAACGAAGCCAATTCACCAGCAAACCAACGTTCACCTATCAGCGGGCTGTTCTGTTTGGCCGGTGACCGCACACACACACACACACACACACACACACACACACACACACACACGTGAAGTGGCCGTTTGAATTGAACACAGAATCGATTCTGAATTTTTGAGAATTGATTCGGAATCGTTGGATAATGAATCGCGATGCATCGATGCATCAACCTTTACTCCCACCCCTACTCACGACTGGTGTGAATGCAGCATGAGGAGACCCGCGGTGTGTGTAGAGAGAAACGCCTCATTCTAAGGTCATAAACACACAACGGTCTTTATACTCAACTGAGAACAGAGTTATGGACATTATATTGAGTTTCTGTCAGTAGCTCTTCATAAATACTACACACTGCACCTTTAAATATGAACAGAAATATATCTCAGTGATGCTATAATAACACTATAATCTGATACAGTGTGTGATACTAGAAGTGCAGAAATGGTCAGTTTTTAAATGTGCTCCTCAATGTTTCAACTTAACACAGGTGCACCATGGGAAAAAGCGTCAAGCCCTGTTTATATGGGCCGATACCATTACAGGTGCTGGTCATATAATTAGAATATCATCAAAAAGTTGATTTATTTCACTAATTCCATTCAAAAAGTGAAACTGGTATATTATATTCATTCATTACACACAGACTGATATATTTCAAATGTTTATTTCTTTTAATTTTGATGATTATAACTGACAACTCAGGAAAATCCCAAATTCAGCATCTCAGAAAATGAGAATATTGTGGAAAGGTTGAATACTGAAGACACCTGGTGCCACACTCTCATCAGCTGATGAACTCAAAACACCTGCAAAGGCCTTTAATGGTCTCTCAGTCGAGGGCCGTTTCTCAATCTGCGTTCTTGTCTGTACTTGTGTTCTCGTGGACTTGTGAAACGTCACAGTCGCTGCCCAAGTCCTGTTCCAATTCAAAGTTCACATCTTGCTATAGACAAGCACAGTTCAGATCCCCGGATGTGTCCTTGCTCCGCCCCTTTTATCGAGGATGCATCGAGAGGAGACTTCAGACAGACCAGTATCCCAGAATGCATCTCAGACCAACGGACGCAACGATCAGTAATGCCATGCCCCCCAACACCCCCGCATGATGAGCTGAACTCGGTTGTGCGCGAGCCTCTACTACTAACCCTACCCGAGAGCCGAGCGGCATCATCATCACGGGGGGCGGCATTGTTCTGTCACTTGCAACACATCTAAAGCCTAAAATGCAAAACAAGACCAATTTAGGATAGTAATTTTTGTTTTTTGCGGGTGCGTTGAATTGTATTAAAAACACATAAAAATCCTAATCAAACTAAATCAGAATAATTATTAATGTTAATAATAATATAGAGAGCCCACAACAACAACAACAACAAATAAACAAACAAAAACATAAAAAAATATATTGTCCCGTGTTTTAATTTAAAGATAACAAATTAGATTTTAGTGATATTTTGACCACTCAAAGAGGAAATGACCCCGGTTTCCATTTCAGAAATCTGCTCACCCTAAACACATATTAATGTTTAATAGAGGCCTATTGTTTTTTAAAATCTAAACGAAAAGAGGCAGGGTTGTGTTTTATACTTCGTTTGGTTATAAATATATAAGATAATCAATGTGGCTGAACGACATGTGTGATATGTTTAAGATTTTTTTTGTAAAAATAATGAAAAGAGGCAGTGGTGTTTTATGACATATTTTGTTTTATTGTAGCCTAAAATATACGTTTCTCTATAGCAAGTAGGCCTTCGTGAACTTCTGACTTGCGTCCGTGGAGTTAATTCAGACTCGCCGAGTTCAGCTCCGGAGAACTCCCGAGGACGGAGGACAATAGTCCGGCTCTGCTAATGGAACAGCAGCGTTCTTCATAGTGTTATTCAGTGTTTATATTTTAGGCTACAATAAAACGAAATATATGATAAAACACCACTCTGCCTCTTTTCATTTTTTTTTACAAAAAAATATTAAACATATTATAGCCACAAATGTAAAGCAGCCAATGTTATTGCATGTATATTTATAACAAAACGAAATATTAAAAACCCTGCCTCTTTTCGTTTAAATAAAATAAAAAAAACATTACTATGTGGTTCAGACAAGTGTGATTATCACTGTAATAAAATTAATTATGACATAAAACACAACCCAGTCTATTTTTGTTAAATGTCAGTTTATGTGTTTAATAGCTAAAAATATAAAGTTATGAAACTTCACTTTGCCCTCAGTCAAAACGATTTACCAGGGAACAAATTATGGATTCATGAGAGCAAAGATCGCCCGTGAGAAGACGGATTATATCTGAAGAGCTCAGAGCCAGCGGCCGGCGTCAGGAGGGCTAGCCGTGTTAAGGCTGCTCTGGGCGGGGAGAGGTCCCGCTGAGCGCCGCTGATCCACTGGAGCTCCGAAAACACCAGATCACATTTTCAAAAAGGCGCTCTCTTTATAAATAAACCACAGATTTGAGCTTTAAACAAGTACATTCTCGCATGAAAAAGTCTTAAAACTACATTTTGTGAAACATTAACAGTATTTTTAAATGACGAGGGGTTTCTCATCCGCTATTGACGTTTGCTGGTTGGTGCGAGATGCATTCTGGGATACCGGTCTGTCTGAAGTCCACAAGTCTCCTCTCGATGCATCCTTGATAAAAGGGGCGGATCAAGGACACATCCGGGGATCTGAGCTGTACTTGTCTACTTGTGAACTTTGAATTGGAACAGGACTTGGCAGCAACTGATGACGCTTCACAATTGACGACTGATGGCGATTCCCCCGTCCTCTGGAGTTCCTTCTCCCGAGTCGAACTTGCAAGTCTGAACTACCAAGGACGCAAGTCAGAAGTTTGCGTACTTGGTATTGAGAAACGGCCGAGTTCTGTAGGCCACACAATCATGGGGAAGACTGCTGACCTGACAGCTGTCCAAAAGACGACCATTGACCCCTTGCACAAGGAGGGCAAGACACAAAAGGTCATTGCAAAAGAGGCTGGCTGTTCCCAGAGCTCTGTGTCCAAGCACATTAATAGAGAGGCGAAGGGAAGGAAAAGATGTGCTTGAAAAAAGTGTACAAGCAATAGGGATAACCGCACCCTGGAGAGAATTGTGAAACAAAACCCATTCAAAAATGTGGAGGAGTGGACTGGAGCTGGAGTCAGTGCTTCAAGAACCACTACACACAGACGCATGACAGACATGGGTTTCAGCTGTCACACTTTTGATCAACAGAAGCGTCAGAAGCGTCTCGCCTCGGCTAAAGACAAAAAGGACTGGACTGATGATGAGTGTCCAAAGTGATGTTCTCTGATGAGATCAGGGTCCCAGAGTCTGGAGGAAGAGAGGAGAGGCACACAATCCACGCTGCTTGAGGTCCAGTGTAAAGTTTCCACAGTCAGTGATGGTTTGGGGTGCCATGTCATCTGCTGGTGTTGGTCCACTGTGTTTTCTGAGGTCAGAGGTCAACGCAGCCGTATACCAGGAAGTTTTAGAGCACTTCATGCTTCCTGCTGCTGAACAACTTTATGAAGATGCAGATTTCATTTTCCAACAGGACTGGGCACCAGCACACAGAGCCAAAGCCACCAGTGCCTGTTTAAGGACCATGGTATCCCTGTTCCTGATTGGCCAGCAAACTCGCCTGACCTTAACTCCATAGAAGATCTCTGGGGTATTGTGAAGAGGAAGATGTGATATGCAGAAGAGCTGAAGGCCACTATCAGAGCAACCTGGGCTCAGAACACCTGAGCAGAGCCACAGACTGATGGACTCATGCCACACCACATCACTGCAGTAATTCAGGCAAAACAAGACCCAACTAAAGCATTGAGTGCTGGACATGCTCACACTCTTCAGTGGGCCAAGATCTCTAAAAATCCTTTCTTTGTATTGGTCTTAAGTAATATTCTAATTTTCTGAGATCCTGAATTTGGGATTTTCCTTAGTTGTCAGTTATAATCATCAAAATTAAAAGAAATAAACATTTGAAATATATCAGTCTGTGTGTAATGAATGAATATAATATACCAGTTTCACTTTTTGAATGGAATTAGTGAAATAAATCAACTCTTTGATGATATTCTAATATGACCAGCAGCTGTATATCACGCACTCCTCCTGTAAAAATATATCATTTCCTCTTCATTCTGTGATGATGAGCCACATGAGTTCACAGAAGGAAGTCAAACCTTAAGCATGCAATGGTGTGATCATCAGAGCAAAGATAGAAGATGAGTGTGACCTGATATCAGTGTGTGTGTGTGTGTGTGTGTGTGTGTGTGTGTGTGTGTGTGTGTGTGTGATCTCTCAGACATATCCCAGATGAGCAGGACTCACTTTATCGGCGGGAGCGGCGCTGCTGATCTGAGACGGCTTGAGTTTGCCTTTGGCCACCAGCATGGCGTTGATCTTGGCGGCGACGGCGGCGGCAGCGTCCAGAGCTCCAGTGGGAGCAGAACCCCCATCAGCCCCGGCAGACGAACCCGGACCGGCCTGGTCCCACTTACTGCGCCGTCTGACGACACACAACACCACCTTCATCATCACCATCATCATCACCATCATCATCACCATCATCATCACCATCATCAAACGACTTTCAGTTTCATTTCATCACAAACAAACGGATCTCACACAGTTTAGTGTGTAATTACTCGACTCAAAGGCGTGTCTTGACTCTTGAGTGGGCGGAGCTTTTATTCACCGCGAGCGCTTCCGCTTCTTCCGCTCATGCGTGTGTGTGTAACGCAGCGCTGTTTGATCATATCACACATGTGAGTGTGTTAAAGTGATATTCTAATGCATAACGTACGATGGACGGATGCACTTTTATGATGGACAGATGCACTTTTATGATGGACGGATGCACTTTTATGATGGACAGATGCACTTTTATGATGGACGGATGCACTTTTATGATGGATAGATGCACTTTTATGATGGACGGATGCACTTTTATGATGGACAGATGCACTTTTATGATGGACGGATGCACTTTTATGATGGACAGATGCACTTTTATGATGGACGGATGCACCTTTATGATGGATAGATGCACTTTTATGATGGACAGATGCACTTTTATGATGGACAGATGCACTTTTATGATGGATAGATGCACTTTTATGATGGACGGATGCACTTTTATGATGGACAGATGCACTTTTATGATGGACGGATGCACTTTTATGATGGACAGATGCACTTTTATGATGGACGGATGCACCTTTATGATGGATAGATGCACTTTTATGATGGACAGATGCACTTTTATGATGGACGGATGCACTTTTATGATGGACAGATGCACTTTTATGATGGACAGATGCACTTTTATGATGGACAGATGCACTTTTATGATGGACAGATGCACTTTTATGATGGACAGATGCACTTTTATGATGGACAGATGCACTTTTATGATGGACGGATGCACTTTTATGATGGACGGATGCACTTTTATGATGGACAGATGCACTTTTATGATGGACGGATGCACTTTTATGATGGACAGATGCACTTTTATGATGGACGGATGCACTTTTATGATGGATAGATGCACTTTTATGATGGATAGATGCACTTTTATGATGGACGGATGCACTTTTATGATGGACAGATGCACTTTTATGATGGATAGATGCACTTTTATGATGGACGGATGCACTTTTATGATGGACGGATGCACTTTTATGATGGACAGATGCACTTTTATGATGGATAGATGCACTTTTATGATGGATAGATGCACTTTTATGATGGACGGATGCACTTTTATGATGGACAGATGCACTTTTATGATGGATAGATGCACTTTTATGATGGATAGATGCACTTTTATGATGGACGGATGCACTTTTATGATGGACAGATGCACTTTTATGATGGATAGATGCACTTTTATGACGGACGGATGCACTTTTATGGACTTCAAAACAGAAGCAGTCATTCTCTGCCATTATAAACCTGAGAAGAGCAGGACATTACTCCTCGGATGACTGCGGGAGAGTAAATCATGGGTGAACGATCCCTTTACTCTAATAATCTTACACATTGTGCCTTTAACTGATGATCGCCCATCACTGGGACTGACTGGAGGCCAGGAGCCACTTTGACACATTCATGAATGTATTTCTGTAAATAATGTCCACAGGACAGGTCTCAGATCAGCCACAGCACCTCTGGCGTGTCCCGGTGTAAAGAACCCCCCGGTATCCGGCGCTGTTTAATAAAGCGGTGTCTGATCTCTGATCATCTGCGGATAATAATGTTCCTGTGCTTCTGCTGTCGGTTTGTTGTTATGTAACACCCGCCATTAGACGCGCCGCGAGCGGGGACACACACACACACACACACACACACACACACACACACTCACCCGTCTCGGACACCGAACGACATCTGTTGTGTTGAATATTATGTTTCTGATCACGAAGAATCGAACCGAACAGAACCGATCCGCTTCTAGCGCTCGAGCAGACACACCATCCAACGGAAACACAGCCGTGTGCGTCACTTCCACACACACACCGCGCATGCGCAGCATCCATCCGACAAACTCCCCTCACAAATGTTTTATTTACATTTTTATTATTAATGGTAAAATTAGCGAACACAATACAATATAAAAAAATAACTTAATAATTTGCTATTGATATAATCAAATAAATGGGACATAATTCTCTGTGCTGTTTCTGCAGTCCAGCAGGCGGCGCTAGAGCCCCGTCGGGATTCATGAGATCAGACACTCCTTCGGGTTTGTGTTAATAGTTCCGGAACGCTTTGATTGTTTGTTTGGGCAGAATTGCTGTATTGCAGGTTATTAAAAAAAAACAGACCGTTCTGACAATACAAAACATAAAACTAGACAAACTCTGAATCCATCCCATAATGACAGTGGATTATTCCATGACTCAAACTTCTTTAGATCAATATCTACACAACACATAAAAACCCGCGCAAATACTGAACTACAGATGTGCTCATTTAGTCAGACTGAACAACACCTCACAATTATTTTACAAATGAACTGAAAATCTGCACTGAAGAAAATAAATCGTGGGTGGGGTAAGATGAGTCAGTGGGTAAGTCGAGCCACCCCCTTTATCAGGCTAATACTCTAAAGAAATGCTGGGTTAAAAACAACCCAAGATTATTTTAAAATGGACAAACTCAGCGATTGGGTTGTTTTAACTCAGTGATTGGGTTGTTTTAACTCAGTGATTGGGTTGTTTTAACTCAGTGATTGGGTTGTTTTAACTCAGTGGTTGGGTTGTTTTAACTCAGTGGTTGGGTTGTTTTAACTCAGCGATTGGGTTGTTTTAACTCAGTGATTGGGTTGTTTTAGCTCAGTGATTGGGTTGTTTTAACTCAGCGATTGGGTTGTTTTAACTCAGCGATTGGGTTGTTTTAACTCAGCGGTTGGGTTGTTTTAGCTCAGTGATTGGGTTGTTTTAACTCAGCGATTGGGTTGTTTTAACTCAGCGATTGGGTTGTTTTAGCTCAGCGATTGGGTTGTTTTAACTCAGTGATTGGGTTGTTTTAACTCAGTGATTGGGTTGTTTTAACTCAGTGATTGGGTTGTTTTAGCTCAGTGATTGGGTTGTTTTAACTCAGCGATTGGGTTGTTTTAACTCAGCGATTGGGTTGTTTTAGCTCAGCGATTGGGTTGTTTTAACTCAGTGATTGGGTTGTTTTAACTCAGTGGTTGGGTTGTTTTAACTCAGTGGTTGGGTTGTTTTAACTCAGCGATTGGGTTGTTTTAACTCAGTGATTGGGTTGTTTTAGCTCAGTGATTGGGTTGTTTTAACTCAGTGATTGGGTTGTTTTAACTCAGCGATTGGGTTGTTTTAACTCAGTGATTGGGTTGTTTTAACTCAGTGATTGGGTTGTTTTAACTCAGTGATTGGGTTGTTTTAACTCAGCGATTGGGTTGTTTTAACTCAGTGGTTGGGTTGTTTTAACTCAGTGATTGGGTTGTTTTAACTCAGCGATTGGGTTGTTTTAACTCAGCGATTGGGTTGTTTTAACTCAGTGATTGGGTTGTTTTAACTCAGTGGTTGGGTTGTTTTAACTCAGTGATTGGGTTGTTTTAACTCAGTGATTGGGTTGTTTTAACTCAGCGATTGGGTTGTTTTAGCTCAGCGATTGGGTTGTTTTAACTCAGTGATTGGGTTGTTTTAACTCAGCGATTGGGTTGTTTTAACTCAGCGATTGGGTTGTTTTAACTCAGCGATTGGGTTGTTTTAACTCTGTGATTGGGTTGTTTTAACTCAGTGATTGGGTTGTTTTAACTCAGCGATTGGGTTGTTTTAACTCAGCGATTGGGTTGTTTTAGCTCAGCGATTGGGTTGTTTTAACTCAGTGATTGGGTTGTTTTAACTCAGTGGTTGGGTTGTTTTAACTCAGCGGTTGGGTTGTTTTAACTCAGCGATTGGGTTGTTTTAACTCAGCGATTGGGTTGTTTTAACTCAGCGGTTGGGTTGTTTTAACTCAGTGGTTGGGTTGTTTTAACTCAGTGATTGGGTTGTTTTAACTCAGTGGTTGGGTTGTTTTAACTCAGCGATTGGGTTGTTTTAACTCAGTGATTGGGTTGTTTTAGCTCAGTGATTGGGTTGTTTTAACTCAGCGATTGGGTTGTTTTAACTCAGCGATTGGGTTGTTTTAAGTCAGTGATTGGGTTGTTTTAGCTCAGTGATTGGGTTGTTTTAACTCAGCGATTGGGTTGTTTTAACTCAGTGATTGGGTTGTTTTAACTCAGTGGTTGGGTTGTTTTAACTCAGCGGTTGGGTTGTTTTAACTCAGCGGTTGGGTTGTTTTAACTCAGTGGTTGGGTTGTTTTAACTCAGCGATTGGGTTGTTTTAACTCAGTGATTGGGTTGTTTTAACTCAGCGATTGGGTTGTTTTAACTCAGCGATTGGGTTGTTTTAACTCAGCGATTGGGTTGTTTTAACTCAGCGGTTGGGTTGTTTTAACTCTGTGATTGGGTTGTTTTAACTCAGCGATTGGGTTGTTTTAACTCAGCGGTTGGGTTGTTTTAACTCAGTGGTTGGGTTGTTTTAACTCAGCGATTGGGTTGTTTTAACTCAGTGATTGGGTTGTTTTAACTCAGCGATTGGGTTGTTTTAACTCAGCGATTGGGTTGTTTTAACTCAGTGATTGGGTTGTTTTAACTCAGTGGTTGGGTTGTTTTAACTCAGTGATTGGGTTGTTTTAACTCAGTGGTTGGGTTGTTTTAACTCAGTGATTGGGTTGTTTTAACTCAGTGGTTGGGTTGTTTTAACTCAGTGGTTGGGTTGTTTTAACTCAGTGGTTGGGTTGTTTTAACTCAGTGGTTGGGTTGTTTTAACTCAGTGATTGGGTTGTTTTAACTCAGTGGTTGGGTTGTTTTAACTCTGTGATTGGGTTGTTTTAACTCAGTGATTGGGTTGTTTTAACTCAGTGGTTGGGTTGTTTTAACTCAGTGGTTGGGTTGTTTTAACTCAGTGATTGGGTTGGTTTAACTCAGTGGTTGGGTTGTTTTAACTCAGTGATTGGGTTGTTTTAACTCAGTGGTTGGGTTGTTTTAACTCAGTGATTGGGTTGTTTTAACTCAGTGGTTGGGTTGTTTTAACTCTGTGATTGGGTTGTTTTAACTCAGTGATTGGGTTGTTTTAACTCAGTGGTTGGGTTGTTTTAACTCAGTGGTTGGGTTGTTTTAACTCAGTGATTGGGTTGGTTTAACTCAGTGGTTGGGTTGTTTTAACTCAGTGATTGGGTTGTTTTAACTCAGTGGTTGGGTTGTTTTAACTCAGTGATTGGGTTGTTTTAACTCAGTGGTTGGGTTGTTTTAACTCTGTGATTGGGTTGTTTTAACTCAGTGATTGGGTTGTTTTAACTCAGCGATTGGGTTGTTTTAACTCAGCGATTGGGTTGTTTTTAACCCAGCATTTTTTTAGAGTGTAAGCTAGCTAGTTTTGTCCAAAATGGCAGCTATGGGGCAAAGTGAGCCAAATGCTGTGGGGTAAATTGAGCCAGTGTTTTAACTCACCCCTCCATGAGGCACTGTAGTGGAGTTAAATCTCTGTAGTATGTACTGGTGTTATTTCAATGTAATGTTACACAACTGGTTCAGTTTATCATCTTTTATTGCATTACTTTGACAGGAGCGATGTGCAGCCAGTCCTTCTCTGATCACGAGCAGAAGATGCTCACTCATATCTTTACACCTGTACACCGCAGAAACACCATCACAACAACCATTATGAGCTTCAATGACATTCATTCATTCTAATTCAGTTTAATTCTTTAATTTTACTTACTTGTTTCAGAAATGCAAACAATTAAAGATATTGATATTTCAACTTCATTTTATGTTGTGTAAGTTGAGCAGAAACATGACTGTGTGTAAAAGGACATTTGATTATTAAAGGTGTTTTTAAAAGAGGTGAATTATCTTTACAATCTCACATGGGTTCGATTCAGATTCAATCAGACGGTGCAACTTACCCACTGACGCGGATCAACTTACCCCTAACCCGGGGTAAGTTGAGCCACATGATTTAAAACAACCCTGTATTTGTAGAACCCATATTTTATCATTTAAAATGATAGCAAACATCAAACCCATTACTTCAGACACTTTCATTGCACTTCTGCCTCATTTTTACTCTTATCTTGAGGACCACATAGGTTATAAAATTTTTAAAAACTGGCTCATCTTACCCCCACTCCCTCCTTAATGTTACTGAAGCAGGTTATTATGGTATTTGAATGGTTGAATCAACTGGCCCACACTTACATTCCCATGAAAATTATTTCTTTTAGGTTCCAGTTTTCAAATCTAATTGTAATCATAACGCAAACTTCCACAGCAAAACGAGCATAAAAAATACATAAAATATATATTTGATTTGTTTTAAAAGAAAAAAAAGCCACATTGGGTAAAAAAAGCATATTTATTTTTAAATGTTTAAAGAATCAATAGATGTATATTCCTGAACCACAATATGGTTTTTGAGGAGTCATCATGAGTACAGATAAACACTGAGCTAATGCAGGACGAAAGGACCAGCAGGAGGCAGCAGAGTCTATCTGAACGTAAATCTTTGTTTATTTGCTCTTTATTTGTACAACATGAGACATGATTTGCCATCATCACTGAGAAAGATTCCCCTCTATGCACAGAAAGCTGATCCCTGATTGAAGGCTTTGACCAGGAGCCCCGTCCCGTCACCCGAATCACTAACAGAACATATGAAACAACTCAGATATTCAATCACATCAATGAATAAACCCCGCCTTCGGAGAGACAGACGTAAAGGAACATTGCTTAATAACAGGGCGTTCATATTTCCAAGCACAAATATATACAATAAATTAATATTCACCAAACATTTGCATAACCACTTAGTGCATGGCTCAAGATTTCCTGAGAAGAGTTGCAAAAAAATAAACTAAGGCAGCTTGACCTTTTTACATAAAAAATTCAGCGAAGTACTTCATATTCATGATGCAAAGAGTTTTTGAAGAAATGAGGATTTACAATCATCATAAGCGGTGACTAATGAACAAGACAATATTTCACAACACAAAGATTCCGTTTTAGTGCAAATAAACCTCTTTGGGTAGTTTCTCTACTGTCAGCCGTACAGTAACATACACCAGACCAAATCCCAGAATGCATCCCGGCACGCCTCCCGTCTTACAGAGACTGTAGATCGCTTTGATATACAAGAGAAGGTCAAAGAGCGAAAGGAAGGCGGCTAAAGCTATAGTCCTTTTATATGTAATGCAAAGAATTTTTTTAAAATATCTTAGATATGTATTTGCTTCAAGAAAGGCAAGGCTCCTCCTCGTTTCGTTCTGTCTGTTCTGTGCTGGTCATCGGAGGCGATTGTACTCTTAAATCAGAAATTCTATGTGCAAAACTTGCAAAGAGAGGACGTTTGAATCTCAGTTCTCTACAGCACCTGAGCGGTTATATGTGCGTCTGCACACGTTACATCTGATCAGGCTTCACGCCGCGTCTACCTGAGGCCATTACGAGAAAAAAGGCAGAACCGATCCTCAAGGAGTCACTCCGACTGAACTCAAAGACTCAAGGAGTCGCTCCGACTGGACTCAAAGACTCAAGGAGTCGCTCCGACTGGGCTCAAAGACTCAAGGAGTCGCTCCGACTGAACTCAAAGACTCAAGGAGTCGCTCCGACTGAACTCAAAGACTCAAGGAGTCGCTCCGACTGAACTCAAGGACTCAAGGAGTCGCTCTGACTGAACTCAAGGACTCAAGGAGTCGCTCCGACTGAACTCAAAGACTCAAAGAGTTGCTCCGACTGAACTCAAGGAGTCGCTCTGACTGGACTCAAAGACTCAAGGAGTCGCTCTGACTGAACTCAAAGACTCAAGGAGTGGCTCTGACTGAACTCAAGGACTCAAAGAGTTGCTCCGACTGAACTCAAGGAGTCGCTCTGACTGGACTCAAAGACTCAAGGAGTCGCTCTGACTGAACTCAAAGACTCAAGGAGTGGCTCTGACTGAACTCAAGGACTCAAAGAGTTGCTCCGACTGAACTCAAGGAGTCGCTCTGACTGGACTCAAAGACTCAAGGAGTCGCTCTGACTGGACTCAAAGACTCAAGGAGTCGCTCTGACTGAACTCAAAGACTCAAGGAGTGGCTCTGACTGAACTCAAGGACTCAAAGAGTTGCTCCGACTGAACTCAAGGAGTCGCTCTGACTGGACTCAAAGACTCAAGGAGTCGCTCTGACTGGACTCAAAGACTCAAGGAGTCGCTCTGACTGAACTCAAAGACTCAAGGAGTCGCTCTGACTGAACTCAAAGACTCAAGGAGTCGCTCTGACTGATCTCAAAGACTCAAGAAGTCGCTCCGACTGAACTCAAAGACTCAAGGAGTCGCTCCGACTGATCTCAAAGACTCAAGGAGTCGCTCCGACTGATCTCAAAGACTCAAGGAGTCGCTCTGACTGGACTCAAGGACTCAAGGAGTCGCTCTGACTGGATTCAAAGACTCAAGGAGTGACTCTGACTGAACTCAAAGACTCAAGGAGTCGCTCTGACTGGACTCAAAGACTCAAGGAGTCGCTCTGACTGGACTCAAAGACTCAAGGAGTCGCTCTGACTGAACTCAAAGACTCAAGGAGTCGCTCTGACTGATCTCAAAGACTCAAGGAGTCGCTCCGACTGAACTCAAAGACTCAAGGAGTCGCTCCGACTGATCTCAAAGACTCAAGGAGTCGCTCCGACTGAACTCAAAGACTCAAGGAGTCGCTCCGACTGAACTCAAAGACTCGGACTGAAGGAAGCTTCGTAAGGAAGAGAAGATGCAGAATAACCCAAGCCCCTCAACCAGGAAAGTTACAATAAATATCAGACTGACAAATAAATAAATAGAATAGTATACAAAAGAATTCTCCATCCTGCCATGTTACCTTCTTTAAAGAAAACAAGTGTGCAGGAAAACCAGATGCGTCCTCTAAACTCAGGATGAAATCAAGCTCATCCTCCCAAACAAGCAAAAACTGAACAAACATAAACGAAAATCAAACAAATGCGTCTGATTAAGATTCTCAAGCCCTGCGTGCTCTGTCTCCGTCAGAGTGTTTCAACAGTCCTGAAAGCCCTTTAATTGTGTGAGAACTGAGACCTGGTCCTTTTGAAGTCTCTCGCAAAGATGACAGACAGAAAGAAAAAAAACATTTTAAAGGCTACAAATATCTGAAAAATTCATTGACATATAATTCATCTCAGGTCCAAACTAACCAATATTCTTTGGTATGAAAGGAAATTCTATCAATAGAAGAAAAAAAAAAATCCAAACTCATTTTATTTGGATAAGGCTAAATTTAAGAGCAGCTACAGTAGATTCACCGTCATGATATCCTGAGCGCCTGAAGGTGGCGATACGTCCCGTCCAGAGGAAGGCCACGCCCCTCTCCGCCTCTAGCTGCTTCATTTACATTCTTAATTCATTCAGTTGATTGTTTTTAAATCAGGTTTGTTCAATCACTCGATCGTGTTCAAATCTTGCATAGCGTGAACGTCAACCTCACAGAACATTAACAAGACGAATCTCCAAAAGCAGTCAATTTGGATTCATACAAAAACCACATACCACAGAAACAAAGCAGATCTGACAAACAAAACAAAGACCCTGCGTGATTCTTTATGAGCTCCACCAGCACCAGAAACAGAAGATGGTGCGACTACACCACTGATATATGATGGAACACACACACACACACACACACACACACACAGACACACGTCCGTCACTCTTCCTCCTCTCCAGCAGCTTCCTGCTCCTCATCTTCCTCATCCCACGTTCTATGTGTGACCGAGCCGCTCCTCTGTGGAGACGAGCCTCCTTCGGCTTTATCCAGGGATTTTCCCACCGGCCCCGCGACTGCCCGCCACAGCAGCTCCGGGAAGGGCATCCGGGCGGCGGCCAGCAGCGGGACACCCGGCACGGGAATGCCGTGGCCCTCGAGGAGCCCAGCAACGGCACTCATGTGATCCGGATGCTGCTGATGGAGGCCGAAGGATTCTGAAGGCGGAGATGCACCGGGTTCAGGCCCGGTTCCGCGGCGCGGCCGGCGCGTTCGGAGCTCCAGGCAGCTGTGGCCCTTCCGGTGCCGCTGCAGATGGTCCTCGCGGGCGAAAGCCTTGTGGCAGAGCGGGCACTCGAACGGCCGGTCGCCGCTGTGCAGCGAAAGATGGTTCTTCAGGTCGTAGGAGTGCAGGAAGCGTGCCGGGCAGCTGTTACATGGATACGGCCGCTCGCCTGTGTGCTTCCGCATGTGGATCTTCAGCTTGTCGTTCCTGAGACAAGAAAAGAGAGTGGTTAACTGCAATGTTCTGGCCATGACGAACACATTTACAGGCATGTAACAGTCCTGAAACTGAGCATTTTTGTAGAAACAATTTCACTCAGAAATTGCAAGTAAAAAGGACTCAAGGAGTCGCTCCGACTGAACTCAAAGACTCAAGGAGTGGCTCCGACTAAACTCAAAGACTCAAGGAGTCGCTCCGACTGAACTCAAAGACTCAAGGAGTCGCTCCGACTAAACTCAAAGACTCAAGGAGTCGCTCCGACTAAACTCAAAGACTCAAGGAGTCGCTCCGACTGAACTCAAAGACTCAAGGAGTGGCTCCGACTAAACTCAAAGACTCAAGGAGTCGCTCCGAGAGAGCTAAAAGACTCAAGGAGTCGCTCCGACTGAACTCAAAGACTCAAGGAGTCGCTCCGACTAAACTCAAAGACTCAAGGAGTCGCTCCGACTGAACTCAAAGACTCAAGGAGTCGCTCCGACTAAACTCAAAGACTCAAGGAGTCGCTCCGACTAAACTCAAAGACTCAAGGAGTCGCTCCGACTGAACTCAAAGACTCAAGGAGTCGCTCCGACTGAACTCAAAGACTCAAGGAGTCGCTCCGAGAGAGCTAAAAGACTCAAGGAGTCGCTCCGACTGAACTCAAAGACTCAAGGAGTCACTCAGACTGAACTCAAAGACTCAAGGAGTCACTCAGACTGAACTCAAAGACTCAAGGAGTCGCTCCGACTGAACTCAAAGACTCAAGGAGTCAATCCGACTGATCTCAAAGACTCAAGGAGTCGCTCCCACTGATCTCAAAGACTCAAGGAGTCGCTCAGACTGATCTCAAAGACTCAAGGAGTCGCTCCCACTGAGCTCAAAGACTCAAGGAGTCGCTCCTCCTGAACTCAAAGTCTCAAGGAGTCACTCCCACTGATCTCAAAGACTCAAGGAGTCGCTCCTCCTGAAATCAAAGACTCAAGAGGAGTCGCTCCGACTGATCTCAAAGACTCAAGGAGTCGCTCCGACTGAACTCAAAGACTCAAGGAGCCGCTCCGACTTAACTCAAAGACTCAAGGAGTCGCTCCGACTGAACTCAAAGACTCAAGGAGCCGCTCCGACTTAACTCAAAGACTCAAGGAGTCGCTCCGACTGAACTCAAAGACTCAAGGAGTCGCTCCGACTGAACTCAAAGACTCAAGGAGTCGCTCCCACTGAGCTCAAAGACTCAAGGAGTCGCTCTGACTGAACTCAAAGACTCAAGGAGTCGCTCCGACTGAGCTCAAAGACTCAAGGAGTCGCTCCGACTGAGCTCAAAGACTCAAGGAGTCGCTCCCACTGAGCTCAAAGACTCAAGGAGTCGCTCCGACTGAGCTCAAAGACTCAAGGAGTCGCTCCGACTGAACTCAAAGACTCAAGGAGTCGCTCCCACTGAGCTCAAAGACTCAAGGAGTCGCTCTGACTGAACTCAAAGACTCAAGGAGTCGCTCCGACTGATCTCAAAGACTCAAGGAGTCGCTCTGACTGAACTCAAAGACTCAAGGAGTCGCTCTGACTGAACTCAAAGACTCAAGGAGTCGCTCCGACTGAACTCAAAGACTCAAGGAGTCGCTCCGACTGATCTCAAAGACTCAAGGAGTCGCTCTGACTGAACTCAAAGACTCAAGGAGTCGCTCTGACTGAACTCAAAGACTCAAGGAGTCGCTCCGACTGATCTCAAAGACTCAAGGAGTCGCTCTGACTGAACTCAAAGACTCAAGGAGTCGCTCTGACTGAACTCAAAGACTCAAGAAGTCGCTCTGACTGAACTCAAAGACTCAAGGAGTCGCTCTGACTGATCTCAAAGACTCAAGGAGTCACTCTGACTGAACTCAAAGACTCAAGGAGTCGCTCCGACTGAACTCAAAGACTCAAGGAGTCGCTCTGACTGGACTCAAAGACTCAAGGAGTTGCTCTGACTGGACTCTAAGACTCAAGGAGTCGCTCTGACTGGACTCAAAGACTCAAGGAGTCGCTCTGACTGGACTCAAAGACTCAAGGAGTCGCTCCGACTGGACTCAAAGACTCAAGGAGTCGCTCCGACTGAACTCAAAGACTCAAGGAGTCGCTCCGACTGATCTCAAAGACTCAAGGAGTCGCTCTGACTGATCTCAAAGACTCAAGGAGTCGCTCCAACTGAACTCAAAGACTCAAGGAGTCGCTCTGACTGGACTCTAAGACTCAAGGAGTCGCTCCAAATTAACTGAATGAAGTAACAAAATGATTAAATGTGCTGATCGTACCGTGTGAAGCGGACGCCGCAGGCCGTGCACTGGAAAGGTTTCTCGCCCGTGTGTGTTCTCATGTGACGTGGCAGCTTTCCCGCTCCATGGATGATCTTCTGGCAGACGGGACACTGCTGTGGCGTCTGTGACTTCCTCTTCCTGCCACTTGCGGCTGCTGCTCCGCCCCCTCCTCTGTCCCCCTGTTGTGATTGGCTGTGATGGGGCATGGCCCGCCCCTGCGGACCAGACTCCTCCTCCTCTGAGGGCGTGT
The DNA here is from genome assembly GCA_023566225.1 of Romanogobio albipinnatus. Lineage (NCBI taxonomy): Eukaryota > Metazoa > Chordata > Actinopteri > Cypriniformes > Gobionidae > Romanogobio > Romanogobio albipinnatus. The sequence continues at coordinate 54,145,199 of CM042252.1, read as the reverse complement.
CTTCGAGTTTGTACGGGATCAGGGTGGATTCATTTGGCCAGTGCGCTCCTCCGTTCCTTAGCAGCCCTCGGTGGGCCTGTCCGGCCGCGGGCGGAGGGTTTCCTTCTCGCCCCTGTGTGGGGAGCAGGCCGTACTCTGGCGTGTCCTCAGGCGCCGGCGCCATGAAACTCACCGGTGTGGCAGGCGACACGGCTCGGGCCACGCAGCAACGGTCCTGCTTGCGGCGGGACGGCAGCCGCTCCGCCTCCTTCACGGGGTCCGTGGGGTCGTCGCCCGCCTCGCCCAGAATATCCCTGCAGGCGTCCGCCACGCACTGGATGCCCAGCAGCTGTGCGCCCTTCAGGACCTCCCTCATGCCCGAGCTGCGGATGGTCAGCGTGGCGGTGTAGGCGAACTCCAGCAGCGCGGCCAGCGCATCCGGCGACACACAGTCCAGCTGGCACACGCTGCAGCTGTCGCCCACGCCCTCGCCGCCCTCCTCGCCCTCCTCCGCTCCGAACAGACGCCGGAAGTACAGGCTGACAGCGGCCATGACGGAGCGGTGTGTGGGGTATCGTGCGCCGCGTGAGGTCAGCGTGAGGTCGCAGAGCAGCCCGGTCCGCCTCTGCGCGTTGAGACGGGACAGCAGCTCATTGCTGTGCTCCGGGAAGGGGATCCCGATTAGACCGTCCTCTCCTGGAGACATCGCCACCTGCAGGCACAGAGGAAACACTGCTTTACGCAAGACACAGGCAACAAAACTCTGAGATTTTGGGCAACTTGGCTTTACATGAAGTCCTTTTTCAGACTAGTGGAAAGAAAACACGCGAGTGTTTATTGTCTTGCACTCTCAGCGTCTGTAGATCTTTAGAGAGAAATCCCCACTATAGCAAATCCCCACACACACCAGACTTTACAGGTTTATTGGTAACACTTTATAATAACTACACGCTATGAAACTTTAGTTAATAGTTAATTCATCATTTATAAAAGCATTGATAGACATTACTAAGCAGTTTATAAATACAGCTATAAATGCTTTTTTCTTGATTTATAAGCATATCTATAATGTGTTTAATAATTGTATTTTCATACTTTATAAATGATCAATTTATGACATTATTTATAAAGCAGTTATTTAGGAGTTGTCAGTGGTTCATCAGATCATTTAGAAAGTGTAAGTAAATGATTAATAAACTATTTAAATGTACATTTATACATCTCATTATAGTAATAGTTACTCAGTGTGTTAATAAATGCTTTATTAACATGTATTTCCACTGTAATTCATGATTCATTCAGGTAGTTATGAAACATTAGTAGTTGTCAGTGAACTCATCTGTGAGCTCATCTAAAGTGAGGACGAGTTATGCCTCGTGAAGCTTTTCCAGAGGAGATATAAAGCTCAGGTCTCTTCTGCGCTGCTGTTCTCTGCTACTGTTTGGACACTGCTAGATATTTTATTATATTATTATTGTTTTATCGAAATTGTATTTGTTGTATTTTGGCACTCCTGCAATCCAGTGTGATCCACTGGTACATTTTTATTCAGCAATGTTCACACTTTACAGAAATGTATTTTTATATCAGATTGCAGAGGCTTACATTTACATTTATGCATTTGGCAGACGCTTTTATCCAAATCTTACATTGCATTCAAGGTACACATTTTACATTTTGTCAGTTCTTAGGCTTAGTTTCATTTGACTGCAGTTGTGGTTTCTGGCGGTTTACAGGAATATTATTTTCTATGACATTGAAGAGGTTTCATTTTAATTTGATATTAAGTTACTAGTTGTACAGTCTCCATTTTTGCATTTTGAAGTAAATATTGATATGTGCTATATTCCTCTGTGTTGTGTTTGTTTCCTTTTTCTGTTCAGAAGAGACCTGAGCTTTACATCTCCTCTGGAAAAGCTTCACGAGGCATAACTCGTCCTCACTTTAGATGAGCTCACAGATGAGTTCACTGACAACTACTAAATGTTTCATAACTACCTGAATTAATTATGAATTACAGTATGAATACATGTTAATAAAGCATTTATTAACACACTGAGTAACTATTACTATAATAAGATGTATAAATGTATATTTAAAATAGTTTATTAATCATTTACTTACACTTTCTAAATGATCTGATGAACCACTGACAACTCCTAAATAACTGCTTTATAAATAATGTCATAAATTGATCATTTATAAAGTATGAAAATACAATTATTAAACACATTATAGATATGCTTATAAATCAAGAATAAAGCATTTATAGCTGTATTTATAAACTGCCTATTAATGTCTATCAATGCTTTTATAAATGATGAATTAACTATTAACTAAAGCTTCATAGCGTGTAGTTATTATAAAGTGTTACCGGTTTATTCATATCAAATGTGACTCTGGACCACAAAACCAGTCATAAGGGTCCATTTCTTTTACATTGAGATTTATAGATCATCTGAAAGCTGAAGAAATAAGCATCATTGATGTGTGGTTTGTTAGGATATGACAATATTTATGACAATATTTATGACAATATTTGAAAATCTGGAATCTGAGGGTGTAAAAAACATCAAAATATTGAAAAAATCTCTTGTAAAGTTGTCCAAATGAATGCATATTTACAAAATATCTTCATGGAACTTGATTTTGCATGATTTATAGAACATTTTACTCGTAAAAACAGTGAAAACTGTGTGTTGATACAAAGAGAACTCTGTAAAAACATTTCATATGTCAACAAAATCAAACAAGCATTATGAAACTTCTGATTTCTGCTCTGGAAAATATGCAAATGTGTGCATATTTAATTAGACAGTGCCTCATTTGCATTATAAACAGAACCTTTCAGAAAACTTGTTTTGCGATTCTTAATGTTTTCAATCAACTGGGAAAATATGAAAATATGATGATGTCTAAACGTGGATTTTTGAGCCTGCCTCAGAAACACATTTCCAGGTTTCTCAGAAGCAGAGCTCGTCATAGTTCTAGACTGGGGAACGGAAACTACAACAAATATTGTTTTGTTCCCATTTATAGCAAAAGAAAAAAATCCGATAGAGGGGTAGCATTTTCCGACAGAGGAGAAAGATATTGAGAGATTGATAACGGCGGTCAGAAGAGAGGAGTCTAAGAACAACTGATGAATCCCACACACGGCTATAATCGCATCTGATCAATGCGATCAGGCACTGTTCTCAAACAGGAAGTGACACAGACAAACTTCAGATACAAAGCCTCCAATGAAGAAAGAAAGATCTGTCATTTAACACAAACTATAGAGTTATAAATGTAGGAGTGTGTTCAAACAGGCCCCTCGTCTGCCATTGTTTGGACAAACAGGTCACACCTGACCCGCTCAAACAAACTCAGTGCAAGAAGTACACACACACACACACACACACACACACACACCACCTTGAAATATTGAAGCTGAAATAAATGCCCAAAAAAATCCCAATAAACTGAAGTCACTAATCGACCAGTGTAGTTGGATGACTAGTCAACCCTCCCTAATCTGATTCAGAAACACTAATCATACACACACACACACACACACACACACACACACCTCTTGCTTTTTACTTCATGTGATGAGGATTTTAATAAGGGCTTAAACGTCTCGCCGGCCTCCTCCCAAACGCAAAACGCTAATTTAGGACACACCCAATCCAGCAAGCAGATCAACGGATCAGAGCCACAGAGAGAGAGAGCATCTGCATGCACGAGTGTGTGTGTGTGTGTGTGTGTGTTTGTGTTTGTGTGTGCGTGTGTTCATGTATGTATGTGCACATGTGTGAGTGTATGCATGTGTGCGTGTGTGTGCGCATGTGTGCATATATGTGCGAGTGTGTGTGTGTGTGTGTGTGTGTGTGTATGTGTGTGTGCATGCATGCATGTGAGTGTGTGTGTGCATGATTGTATGTGTGTACAGGTGTGTATATGTGCGTATGTGTGCATGTGTGCGTGCGTGCGTGCGCGCGCGCATGTGTGTGTGTAGGGCTGTGTGGGTGGGGTAAACACTTCGGGAAACAGAAGAACAGGGAGAAATTTTACATCTATTTTCCACTTGAAAAGAGAGACAGAGAGATGGAAAGAGAGAGATGGAAAGAGAGAGAGAGAGAGACAGACAGACAGACGATAGATAGATATACAGTGAGGAAAATAAGTATTTGAACACCTGTCTATCAGCTAGAATTCTGACCCTCAAAGACCTGTTAGTCTGCCTTTAAAATGTCCACCTCCACTCCATTTATTATCCTAAATTAGATGCCCCTGTTTGAGGTCGTTAGCTGCATAAAGACACCTGTCCACCCCATACAATCAGTAAGAATCCAACTACTAACATGGCCAAGACCAAAGAGCTGTCCAAAGACACTAGAGACAAAATTGTACACCTCCACAAGGCTGGAAAGGGCTACGGGGAAATTGCCAAGCAGCTTGGTGAAAAAAGCTCCACTGTTGGAGCAATCATTAGAAAATGGAAGAAGCTAAACATGACTGTCAATCTCCCTCGGACTGGGGCTCCATGCAAGATCTCACCTCGTGGGGTCTCAATGATCCTAAGAAAGGGGAGAAATCAGCCCAGAACTACACGGGAGGAGCTGGTCAATGACCTGAAAAGAGCTGGGACCACCGTTTCCAAGGTTACTGTTGGTAATACACTAAGACGTCATGGTTTGAAATCATGCATGGCACGGAAGGTTCCCCTGCTTAAACCAGCACATGTCAAGGCCCGTCTTAAGTTTGCCAATGACCATTTGGATGATCCAGAGGAGTCATGGGAGAAAGTCATGTGGTCAGATGAGACCAAAATAGAACCTTTTGCTCATAATTCCACTAAACGTGTTTGGAGGAAGAAGAATGATGAGTACCATCCCAAGAACACCATCCCTACTGTGAAGCATGGGGGGGGGGGGGTAGCATCATGCTTTGGGGGTGTTTTTCTGCACATGGGACAGGGCGACTGCACTGTATTAAGGAGAGGATGACCGGGGCCATGTATTGCCAGATTTTGGGGAACAACCTCCTTCCCTCAGTTAGAGCATTGAAGATGGGTCGAGGCTGGGTCTTCCAACATGACAATGACCCGAAGCACACAGCCAGGAGAACCAAGGAGTGGCTCTGTAAGAAGCATATCAAGGTTCTGGCGTGGCCTAGCCAGTCTCCAGACCTAAACCCAATAGAGAATCTTTGGAGGAGCTCAAACTCCGTGTTTCTCAGCGACAGGCCAGAAACCTGACTGATCTAGAGAAGATCTGTGTGGAGGAGTGGG
>CM042252.1:54119945-54127445 GCA_023566225.1 Romanogobio albipinnatus | reverse complement strand
AGTGCTTCTATAAACTCTTGATGGTTAAATCGAGGAGTTTCCAAAGTTTAGATCAATGAACAGGTGATTCTTCACATCAGCCGACTGCAAACGTTCTTCAGTAACGTTAAAACAACGTTATCTGTGCTTTAATGACGTTCTCAGAACATCAGCACTAAAACATTATTCATGGAGCCTTTTATTTCTGAAATGTTTTAGTTGGATGTTCCTCTAACGCTTTTTAAAAAAAAGTTTTTTGTTCTGGAACGTCCAGATGTAACATTCACACAACGTTCACACAACGTTCACACAACGTTCACACAACGTTCACACAACCAAGAAAAATGTTTGGCTGTTTTGAACATTCAGAAATAACGTTTTCACAACTGAACAGGAACATTAACTTGTATATTTAGACTTGTGTATTCTAATTTGTATACTTTCAGTGGTTACTATTTTGTTGAATTGGATCATTTCCATTTATTTATTTATTTATTTTCTCCCTTTCAACATTAAATGATATGATAAATGATTGAATGTGTATTATTGGATTTGCATGCTCTTTGATTTGGATCATTTGTTATTGAGTATTTGGCCTTGTGTTGGAGTTTGATCTATCCCTTGCAGTCTGTGTTTTGAGGTTGAGATGATTCTGCTGGCCGGAGATGAACTCTTCACGGTAAATAAACTTCATAAAGATCACACGACCGGCTGAGAAACGACTTCTGTAATCAATCATTCGACACTCTATAGCCGTTACCAATCATATGAGATCATTAACAACACTCATCACTGCTCTGCATCTGAAGAGATGAATTATTATAAATATAATTGATTATATATTAAAAATTAGTGCTGTCAAATCAATGAATCACATCCAAATAGAGTTTGTGTTTAAATATTACATGTGTGTGTACTGTGTGTAATTATTATGTATATATAAATACACACTCATTCATGTATTTATTTAAGAAATATTTGCCTGTATATACTGTATATTTATATTTACACTTTATCTTATATTTAAATATAACATTTTTCTTAAATATATACATGGATGAGTGTGTATTCAAATATGCATAGTAATTACACACAGTACACACACATACTATGTAAAGGCAAGGCGAGTTTATCTGTATAGCACATTTCATACACAGTGGCAATTGAAAGTGCTTTACACAGAAATGGAATTAAAATATTTGTAAGTGAATTAAAAAATATATATATATAATAAGAATAAATAAAAACAATGCAGGTATTAAAAAAATGAAAAGAGTAAAACGATGCAAAGATGAAATGGGGTTAAATTGAAACGTAAGATAAGGTGTGAGTCTGGATCTGAGTCTGGATCTGAGTCTGGATCTGAGTCTGGATCTGAGTCTGGATCTGAGTCTGGATCTGAGTCTGGATCTGAGTCTGGATCTGAGTCTGGATCTGAGTCTGGATCTGAGTCTGGATCTGAGTCTGGATCTGAGTCAGATCCACTCTCAGATCCAGACTCAGATCCAGAGTCCACCCTACTGGTGATGAACGCATGATCCAGTTTCTCTAAGTCTGGTCTGGAAACAAAGCATCTCATTCTGGATATGTGTTTGAGATGATAGTGAGCTGAGTTAGTTATTGCTTTGACATGACGACTGACACTCAGGTCTGACTCCAGATTCACACCCAGCGAGCAGAACACACAGATCGACACACACACACAGCGAGCAGAACACACAGATCGACACACACCCACAGCGAGCAGAACACACAGATCGACACACACACACAGCGAGCAGAACACACAGATCGACACACACACACAGCGAGCAGAACACACAGATCGACACACACACACCCAGCGAGCAGAACACACACACACACACACACACACACACACACACACCCAGCGAGCAGAACACACACACACACACCCAGCGAGCAGAACACACACACACACACACACACACACACACACACACCCAGCGAGCAGAACACACACACACACACCCACCGAGCAGAACACACACACACACACACCCACCGAGCAGAACACACACACACACACACACCCAGCGAGCAGAACACACAGGTCTGAGAGCGACCCACAGAGGGCGGCTCTGAACTCTCAGCTCATCCTCATGCCCTCAGCAATAAAACCACAGCAACAGTTATTCTCTTGATATTGTTGAAATGCTCAGGACAGGTTTGTCCGCTCTTCAGCTCTTCAGCTCTTCAGCTCTTCACACAGTCAGCATCTTTCATTTCTCACTCAAACACAAACTCCAGCTAAACTCCCACAGGACCAGCTGCACGTCTCTTTTCAAAACTGATGTCCTTAAAGGCTTGAGGATTAAAACATCCAAAAACCATGTTGTTGTACTTGCATTATTTTCCAAATGTTTAGTGGCCAAAAATTACATATTGTGCCTTTAACTTCAAGATTTGACACAAATGTGCAACCCTTCTACAGTAAAGCCATGCGTAAATACAGCCGCTCTGAACCAGAGGAGACCCATCAGCTCCAGATCATCCTTCAGAGGAAACTCAGACCACAGCGAGTCAGACATGAGAGCGCAGCTCTGGCTTTATAAAGACATTTCACAAAAGAAAACACGGTATAATCCTGTCTGTTAGTGTGTGTGTGTGTGTGTGTGTGTGTGTGTGTGTGTGTGTGTGTGTGTGTGTGTGTGTGTGTGTGTGTGTGTGTGTGTGTGTGTGTGTGTTAACGTGCACTCAAAAAATGATTTGATGATGCTGTTCACTTTATTTAAGCAATTCATCTTGATATAACACAATTATATCAGGTTTATGGTTCAAATCGCTTCATGTTAAACTGACTTAAAACCTTCACTCTGACATAACTTGATGTTTTCATCTTGAAATAACATGTTTCAATCAAGTAATCCAATCAAACAAGACTTTCACTTCCCATCATGCTTTACAAATTGGCTGAATGCTATTTGATGCGATTTTTACAAGATGAGAAAATGCTTAATGTTTTGTTATGTTGGTATTTAACGGCTGTTGTAGTGTTTGTGTTAGTGGAGGTTATTGTGCTGAAGTGTGTTTGGGCTGAGGACCTGCTAATAACTATTAAAGCTGTTTTAATAATAATAAACAACTACTTTTGGCCATGGATGTAACAAAACCATCTTCTGGCTAGCCAATAAGATCTTGTAAAAGGTTTTGTAAATGTTGTAATAATAGTATTTCACTAAATAAAATTAATCAATTAAACTGGATTACTTGTTTTGGTTTGTTTTTTTATATTCATTTCAGAATAATTCAATTGAATAGTTTTGGACAAAATTAAGCATGATAACGTGACTTAACTAAATGGCATTGAATTAACCTTACGTAAAAAAACGTAAGTTTACTGAAATAAACAATTTTAATTAAATTCATCAGAACCCGATTACGTGGAACCTGTTGACATAAAAAAATCTGTTTTTTGAGTGTGTGTTTGTTGAGTTGATCTGTTTTGGGACAATAACATTTACTTGCAGGAGTATTTTTGAAGTAAATTTCACATATGGAGTAGTAAAATTAACAAAGCAAATAAGTTACTTCATCATGCTTGAGTAAATCTTACACACTGTAAATTCTAACAAATTAAGTTTACTTTAAAAAAAGGTTTGGAAACCGATTGCCTTATCTTTGCAAAGCAAACTTAAAGGGAAAACTGAAGTTAATTTAATAATCAGCTAAAAGTAAAGAAAGCGAACACCTCCCGAGTGAATTAAGTAAAACATATCAAGTGAGTTTAACGCCAACTCTAGTTAACATACTCTAGATATTTACTCATCTTACTTAAGATTTACTCGTAAGAATACTTGAGTACTTCCATTTAACTAACAGTGTTATATTATGTTCTGCAAACATCTTAAATACTATTACACTCAACAGAGCTGAAAATGACAGATGGTGAAAACACCACGTGCAATCGGTTTCCAGGTTTTCTTCAAGTAAAGTCGACGTATGTTTAGTCGTTCATCTAGCATGAATGCATTTAACACTCACTTAAGTAAGCTTTATTGCATCAAGTTGTTCTTACTTAAACCATTTAAGTTGTGTCGACATAATTCTATCTGTGATGTGAGGAAGTGCACTCCCAGAATGCACTGCGGCACAAATAAATTAATTGCTTTGTTTGATTATTTTTGTCTTTTGTCAGTATAACCCCAATAACAACAGCAAATAAACTTGTAATGGTCTTATTAAGTGTAAAAAACTAAATAAATATAAAAAAAACATTGTTACCATTGTTGTGTTTTGCATGCTGAATGTTGAAGTGTGTGTGTGTGTGTGTGTGTGTGTGTGTGTGTGTGTGTGTGTGTGTGTGACTCAAGCATGGTCAACTGCAAGATAATGTCACAAATATAGAGATATTATTTCAACACAATTAAAAGTTTGTCATAAGTGTTAGCAATAAAATTTTAAAAGATCATTAATTGGCATTACATTTTATTTATATATACACATTGTGTGTGTGTGTGTGTGTGTGTGTGTGTGTGTGTGTGTGTGTGTGTGTGTGTGTGTGTGTGTGTATCTTAAATACTATTACACTCAACTTAAGTAATATAAATGAAGTAATATAAATGAAGTTCAAGTGCCCAACCAAACGGAACACTGATCTCCATAATGGTGACCACTTTTAGGAAATCAACATACATTTATGAAGTCAGCTTATGTGACGCTCTCCAAAAATATTTAGTTGTATTATCAATAACATTAGATGACTGGAGAATGAGTGAATGAATCTTAGAAGAACGATGACTGCAGAAGTGGAGGAAATGAGGGAAAAGTCTATTAGGAATTGCCCCGCCTCAACCTTTCGCCCGCCCACCGGTTTTATTTTTTTTTGCTTTGGCAAAATGGTACTCAAATCAGTCAAGTAATGTTTACTCGGGTTTTCTGAGTAACAAATGCATTAGTATGCAAATAGTTCAGATTACACATTTTTTTTTAAGTAAGTTCAACAAATTATTGGACATTAAGTCAAGTTAACATTAAGAGCAACTATTGGATTTTACAGTGCACAGCTGAAAAATGTTTTACTCAAACAACATAAGAATTACACCACGCTTTCAAAGTCACAATAGTTATTGTGTACATTAATAAGTGGGCAAAACTCATTTTAAAGTTAATAAATGTAGAGTTTAAGTGAGCAGAACTTGCAGATTTTAATGTTGTACTCATGCATTTTAATTGCTCTGAACTTGAAATATTTGAGTGAGCTAATTCATACATTTAACTTGTGTAATGCACACTTTTAGTGGTGGAAATCTGACTAGCTTTAACTAGCTAATTCAATCAATGCCACCTTGCTAATTAGTGACACATGCGTTAGCATTAGCGTTAGCTGAATGAGGACAGCAATATAAAACATTTATCATAAATCTGTTCTCAAAGCACTCGTCACATGATGAACAACACACAGAAACGCTTCTAAACTAGCAGAACCACAACTTTAACCTCTTCAGCTCTGGGAGCATTTCTGCCTGGATGTGTCTGACCCAAATGTAAAAGCGTCCCATACACACACACACACACACACACACACACACACACACACACACACACACACACACACACACAGTGTCTCTAAATACACAACGCTGGTGTCATTCTACAGGAAACCCTCTGAAGTTTCATAACCCACTGCTAAAAGTGATACACATGTGAGTATGTGTTGTCTGAGCTGTAATAAAAAGAGGCGCTTTTTGATGTTTTGGTTATTAACTCGTTGTTGAGAGTGTGTAACTCAGACCCTGTGAGCTCTAGCACCCTGCAGAGCGTTTGGGCTGTAAACACTAGATTACAGAAAACACTGGAGAAAGAGTTCTGTCTGGATCATGTGTGCCAGATTTATACAAACGGATCTGAAGGGGGGGGGGGGGGGGGTATTACATTTTTTATGCATATTATGCTAATTCGATTTAATTAAATTTTTATATTGTTCGTAGTGTTGAAAAAAATGCATAAAATGGATTGACGAAAAATATTGTAAAGAACTGAAGTTTGTACTGTCGGGTTACATTTGAAACATTTGATGAAACTGAAATTTAACATGAAAATGTGATTTATTTGTGCAAAGATAAAAGTACGAAATATGTTTGCAGATGCATTTGAGATATATTTAATAAAAACACAAAAAGTCATTCCACATTTGTGCTAAACTCTGTTGACAGAACACACTCGAGTTATTAATATACATCATTCGTCTTTTAAAGTTAATGCAGCTGGAAAACCTCATTACTTACTCAAGCCCCAGTGCATGATGGGAACACCCGTATCAGAAAACTTCATTTATAACGTTGATATTTACGACTTGCATTTCTACACGCTTGAATTGAGTACGAATGTAGAATTTCGTTCATTTTTTAATTCTTGCCTGAACTATTCTTGTAGAAAATTACACACTCTAAAAAAAGTGTGTGTGTGTGTGTGTGTGCGTGTGTCTGAGTGTGTGTGTGAATGTAAATTGTTTTACAGTAGTGCTTGTATTTAATCATTTCTCTGTGTGTGTGTGTGTGTCTGAGTGTGTGTGTGTGAGTGTGTGTGTGTGTGTGTGTGTGTGTGTGTAAACTGTTTTACAGTGGCGCTTGTATGCGAGATCATTTCTGTGTGTTTGCTCCACCTTTACAAACATTCACATGTGGAATCGATGTGTTCATTTCCTACTCTCAGAGACTCTACACCTGTTATCAGAAAAGTTGACACACACACACACACACACACACACACACACACAACAGAAACCATTTTCTACAAACTCTAAATGTCAAAAGGTCAGCGCAGCTTCACTCAACTCTTTACACACGCGTGTAGATCCGCGAATCAGTCCAGACGCGCTACAGACGTGACATTATTATATTAAAGTGCAGGAGTTCTGATATGATTTATGTTGGTTTCAGCTGCAGACTCTCATCCTCCACGGCCCATCTGAGCAAGCGGATTATGATTATGACACACATATGATTATGATTTGACACAGTATGGTGGCTTTAGTTTGTGTGGTGACGCTGTGGATGTTTGAGATGTTCTGTCGCTCTCACACTCACACACACACACACACACACACCTGACCCTCATCATACGGACACTAACACAGAGCTGCATTTGTGTTTCCCAGAAGAAATTTATTTATAAAAAAACAACAACAAAAAAAGTAAAAAATAATTTAAGGATCATGTACATTATTATTATTATTATTATTATTATGTAAATTACACTCTCTCACACACACACACACACACACTGAGACGCACTCTCTCTCTCTCTCACACACACACACACACACTGAGACGCACTCACACACACACACACACACACTGAGACGCACTCACACACACACACACACACACACACACACACACACACACACACACACACACACACACACACACACACACACACACACACACTGAGACGCACTCACACACACACACACACACACACACTGAGAGTCACTCACACACACACACTCACACACACACACACACTGAGACTCACTCACTCACACACACACACTGA
>CM042252.1:54082445-54097445 GCA_023566225.1 Romanogobio albipinnatus | reverse complement strand
AACCTATATGTTATAAATGGCATGTTCAGAATTATGTAGTGTGTGTGTGTGTGTGTGTGTGTGTGTGTGTGTGTGTGTGTGTGTGTGTGTGTGTGTGTGTGTGTGTGTGTGTGTGTGTGTGTGTGTGTGTGTGTGTGTTCTGCGTGATAACAAACTGTGACACAGAAAACTGATTCTAAATTCACTTTATTCTGATTTGGCAAAACTCTTTTCACATGTTTATCATTATTTCTCTTACATATTTACTGTATGAATCATTATAGACTATTGATCCTTCTTCTCAAAAGCTAAAGCTGTGAGAACAAATCAAAATAACATTTGGTCCTTAAATGTGCAATCTAGGCAACATGGCATTGGAGGGGAAAGTGGACATAATCTCACTATCAGCACGAAACACTAAGGAACAGCACTGGGCACAACATGAGTGTGTGTGTGTGTGTGTGTGTGTGTGTGTGTGTGTGTGTGTGTGTGTGTGTGCGTGCGTGTGTGTGTGTGTGTGTGTGTGTGTGTGTGTGTGTGTGTGTGTGTGTGTGTGTGTGTGTGTGTGTGTGTGTGTGTGTGTGACACTGACGGACAGAGAGAGGCAGAGACGGGTCAGGAACTAAAGCGCTGTTTAGTGCAACACACAATCAAAACAAAACGCTACTTCAGTTACAGTGAGAATATGAACGTTATAGTCATAGTCCAAAACTAACATCAAACACCTGAGACGACGAACTACTGATGGATCGCTTCTACTTTTATCAGAGGAATGATATTCTTTACAGTTATTCGAATAACTATTGTCACAGCTGTGGTGCTAATTATTAGTTATATAATGGGCAAATATTACACTTTGGTGTTTAAGAAAAGAGACGAGAGGGGAGAACTTCATACATGAAGGAAAACCTTTGTTTCATTTCCTAAATATGTCCTTTGGTAATTCTCAGGTCTCAAGATTTTAATTCAGATTTGATTCTTTTGACTTGCATACTGATCAGGTCTAACGGGTGGAAGGACGGCGCGAGACAAACACGAGTACACAAAATTGTTTAGAACGATAAATAGTTCTGCTCATGTAGAAATTAATGTTCTGCTTAAGTCACTATGTACAATGCACCAGTTATAGTTTACAGGCAGTGTACACTAAATTAACACACACTCACTGTGTCTAAACATTTCTCAAAATACACTATATTGCCAAAAGTATTGGGCCACAGGTGCATAAATCCAGCACTAGGCCTGCAGACGCTTCTGCTAGTGTTGTAGTACTGGAGACCGGTCTTGGTCTTGTCTCGGACTTAGGATTTTATCTCAAGACCAGTCAAGACCACAACGGTGGACTGTCAGTGCATTGTCTGATTTAACATCATTAATGTGATTTAATGTAAAACTTACAGCTTAAAATGCAATCAATAACTTCTTTGTAATGTGATTTCTTGTGTTGCTGTGCTGTCGGGTTCAAAATCAATGCAGGATTGTCCCAAAACTGAATATAAATGCCCACAAAATGGGATTTCGTTTTTTTATATTTAAAAGATTATAATTAAGCAATATCGCAAGAGAGCTGTTTTCATGAATATAACTTATATTATATTGATTTATAGAAACATCCAATGAACAAGAAGTTCACATTAAATGACATTTTAAACTAATAATTTCCTTATTATGAATCCGCTGCTTTGAACTAATCGTTTGAATAAAGGATTCCGTGATTGTTAAATAATATTAATGTTTTAATGTTAAATTAATCTGAACATTAGTTATGCAGGTGTAAATGCACCAGTTCAGATGCAACTTCTGTGCCATGAATTTCATTATCAGTGATTTGATTGGTAACAGCGCTATAGTGTCTTACTATTCTAACTGTATTTATCCATTAAATATAAGTCATTTCTCAGAGAGTAGATGTGGATCTTTTAGATGAATTTAAGGAGTGCTGGTCTGGTCTTGGTCTGGTCTTGGTCTCAGTTTAGGTGGTCTTGACTACAACACTAGCTTCTACACACATTAGTGAAAGAATGGGCCGCTCTCAGGAGCTCACTACTAAATATTCCACGCTCAATTGTTAGTGGGATTATAAAAAAGTGGAAGCCATTGGGAACAACAGCAACTCAGCCACAGAGCAGGGTCAGCGTATGCTGAGGGTCACAGAGCGGGGTCAGCGCATGCTGAGGGTCACAGAAGTGGCCAACTTTCTGCAGAGTCAAGAGCTCCAGACCTCCAAACTTCTGTGGCCTTCAGATGAGCTCAAGAACAGTGTGTAGAGCTTCATGGAATGGGTTTCCATGGCCGAGCAGCTCATCCAAGCCTTACATCACCAAAGAGTGGGATGCAGTGGGGTAAAGTGCGCCGCCACTGGACTCTAGAGCAGTGGAGACGTGTTCTCTGAGTGACCAATCACGCTTCTCTGTCTGACAATCCCATGGACGAGTCTGGGTTTGGCGGTCGCCAGGAGAACGGGACTTTATGGGGTGGGGTTGTTTTTCAGGGGTTAGTTCCAGTGAAAGGAACTCCCAAGACATTTTGGACAATTTCATGCTCCCAACTTTGCGGGATCAGTTTGGGGACGGCCCCTTCCTGTCCCAGCATGCCTGCGCTCCAGTGCTCAAAGCATCGCTCCATAAAGACATGGATGAGGAGTTTGGTCTGGCGGAACTGGACTGGCCTGCACAGAGTCCTGACCTCAACCCGATAGAACACCTTTGGGATGAATTAGAGCGGAGACTGAGAGCCAGGCCTTCTCGTCCAACATCACAAATGCGCTTCTAGAAGAATCCCCATAAACACACTCCTAAACCTTGAGGAAAGAAGAGCTGAAGCTGTTAGAGCTGCGCCTCCATATTAAACCCTACGGATTGAGAATGGGATAGGCAGGCGGCAGAACACTTTTGGCAATATAGTGTATTTTATTCCTAACGGAAGTGCAAAAAAGTCCTAATCTAGTGGTAATTCCCCCTCTGGTGCTCGGCAGGTTATGCTTTTATTGTCTCCAGGTTGTGGATGATCTGATATGAAAACGCTTCTCTGTGCAAAAGTGGTGGCAGTTCTGCAAGTTACATTCCCTTTAAGACAATTTTGGCAAATGACAGAATTTGTGTCTATACTATAAACGATTATATGTTTTTCTGTTGAAAAGACCAGCGTTTATTTTCCGCAAATATCAAACACTTTTTTTAGGGAAATATCATGCCGGTTCTATCGCATGTTTTGCTGGTGATCAACATGACTACGTTTGTTCACCAGTCGGACCATTGAAATTTCTCAGCAGGGCTACAAAAATATTCTACTTGACATTCCCAGATGACACAGACACACTAGTTGCACTTTTGAGTCAAACATTTTCTGCTCTTTTTTGTTAGATAGAGTAGATGTAAAGTCGGGGGTGTTATTCCTTCCCATGGCCGAGGCTGACCAAAACAGGGAGGGTCAAATGCACACAGCATTTGAAGCCTGAACTGATACAGCTGACACTCCTGAACTCACTGCGGACCAAACATGAGCCCACCAGCGTCCACCTCCCTCCTCACATCTTAACAGGATAGTTTTGTCTCTTTGTCTCTGAATCTCTCTTTGTCTGAGGCAAGTCCTGCTCTTTCTTTGCCTCTTTTGGTGAAGCGGAGATGGACTGGAGGACTGTAGATGAGGAGGCAGTGGAAGCAGGAATGGGAGATGGACTTAAGGTAGGAGTGGACAGAGCGTTTAAGGTCTGAGTCTGGGAAGCTGCTGGCTTCTGTGGCAGTGAAGTTGGAGTGGATGCAGGAGAAGGTGATGGTGTGCGTGTCTGTGATTGGGCCAGAACAGGCGTTGAGGGCCTGCTTTGGGCTGGGGTGTTGATTGGAGAGCCTAGGGTCCAAGAAGAGCTGGGAGTATGTATGGCAGTTGGGGTTTGACTGGAGACCGGAGAACGTGCCGGAGGAGGACCAATGACCTGGACAGCGGCTGGCATCTGGGCAGAAGCACTTTGGCTTGGGGTGGAACTCAGAGGTTTACCTGGAGTCGGGGTGGGAAGCGGACTCTGAATTGGAGCTTGTGCCGCTACCGGGATCTGGACGGGAGTTGGACACCGACCCTGGGATTGGGTTTGGATGGCCACTAGTGTTCTAGATTGGGTGGGGGTTTGAATAGGGGTTGGGGTTCGAGTTGGGGTGGGGGTTTGAATAGGGGTTGGGGTTCGAGTTGGGGTGGGGGTTTGAATAGGGGTTGGGGTTCGAGTTGGAGTGGGGGTTTGAATAGGGGTTGGGGTTCGAGTTGGGGTGGGGGTTTGAGAAGGAGTGGGTGTTGAGTTGGTTGTGCAGGACACCAGTTGTGGAGGTGTCTGAGAGGGTTTGACATGGGAAGTTTGAGCCAAAGAGGTGCTGGAAGATGACGTTGGAGAGTTGGAGATGGATTGAGAGGGAGAAGCAGGGCGTAGGCAAGGAGGAGGAGAGGTCGAAGGAGGAGTAGATATTGCAGTGCTGGGTCTGGCTCGAACCCCTAGGGTTTGAGGAACCCCTAGACCAGAATATGTAGCCATGAGAGATAAAGGAGGGTTGGTGGAACAGAGGGGGATTTGCTTTGGGGAGGACAAGAAGGGGGCGAGTGGTGCTGATGTGAGTGGAGGTGTATGTGTCAGCTGAGAGGGCAAGAGTAGGGGTGTGTGTGCGGGCATTTGTGTGGCACCAGGCTGTGGCGCATTTGAGCTCAAAACACCTGCGCTTCCTCCTCTAGCGAGTCCTGATGATAAAAGGAAGGGTGCTGGCAGCAGGTTTCCTCCGGACGCTTTGCGATGGAGAGGTGGGTGAGGCTGCACACCCACCCAGCTGCGGTGGGGAAGAGTCGGCTGGGAGGCGGAGAGCAGTCTGGCCTCCTGGGTAAGCCGACCGATCATCGGGAGGCCCTGGGTGCTCCCTCCTCCAACGTGACGTAGTAAAGCCTCTTTGGCCCCCTGTGAGCCGACACTGCGTCCATCGATAGACGGCGGTGCAACCGCTGAGGAGGGAGGTGGGACTTTATGGACTGGGGACGTTGTGGGTTCTGTGTGGAGGCGGAGACTGTAATGAAGCGTTCTGCTAGCCTGCAGGGGGGCGGACACTGAGGACGCAGGTGTGGGAGGAGTCTTTGCAACTCCGCCTACCGAAGGAGCCACAGCGGTCGGCCCCATAGTGGAGGGTGAAGGTGTTATAGAAGATGGGACTCCTCGTGGGGGCAGACCGGCCATCACGCCAATGAGGGAGCTGAGCGACTGCCGAGGGTGTAGTATGGGTGGCCGTGGAGGGGAAAGAGGGCAGGACGAGGGCGACGGCGAGATGGGGAGAAAAATGGCAGCTCCCAGGGCATGTTGTTGTTGTAGCTGTTGCTGCAACTGTTGCTGCTGCTGTTGCTGATGCATCAAGGCAATGGCTACATTGGTGGTGGCAGCCGCCGTCTGGAGGGGGGCGTGGACCAGCGGTGCCCAGATCACCGGATGAGGTCGGGGTGAGACTGTGCCTCCAGTGCTGCCTCGGTTACCCGCGATAGTGATGTCCTGCATGGTGGGCATGCTGTCGTGCTTCACAATCTGCTGGACCAGAACACTATCACAAGAACCCAGACCGGCCCCTCCTGCTCCTCCACCGCGGCTTCCTCCACCCCGTCCCAAACTGCTGCCCGCAACAGATCCTCCCTGTGAGGTCTTGCGCAACAAAATCGAGTTCTTCTTACCTGTGAGAAAAAGGAATTCAGAATAGGGTTAGGAGTGTTCCCTAAGAATTAAAGGGGGGGTGAAACACTCAGTTTCAGTCAATCTCATGTCAATCTTGAGTGCCTATAGAGTAGTACTGCATCCTTCCTATCTCTGAAAAGTCTTTAGTTTTATTATATTTATAAAAGAAAGATAGGTTGTACCGAGTCTTTCCAGAAAAATAACGAGCGGCTGGAGGAAGCTAAAGAATCACGAGCGCGCGCAACGGTTGCGTTCAGAGCTGAGAAAGCTGTGACATCCTTAAACATGGAACAAACGTTATCCTAAATAAACCATTGAGATAAATCAGATTTAGCCACACATATATGATCCAGAATCAGATCCAGAAGCTGAAATTGAACAGGAGAAGCAGCGACGACTACAGCAGGACGTCTCTATGGTGTGTACTGTAAAACGTATAACTTATAATGGTACCTGCTGATAGCGGCTTCTCATGTGCAAGTTTTACAACATTTTTGTGTGTTTACTCATGGTTTATGAGGACATAATTTGATTTATGGACTATTGTATATTCGTTTTAGTGTTAGCAGTAGCAAGAGGAATGGCTTTGCACGTCAGACCAGTGCGTGTTTACATAGAAAAACAATGGAATAGACGCGCATTTGAATGAACGAGTCGATAGCTAACAACACACAGACATTTGAAGCAGTTTTACTCACCGCCTGCTTCCAACCTTAATCGCTGGGACCGCTCCATATTTCAGCGTTAGACCAGTTACAAATCCGGATTTGAACTGGGCCTTGTTTATAAAACGATCGTCGCTGAAATGCAGGGATCCCATTAACGCTGGGAAGCTGTACAGGGTTGTCTTGGGTTTCCCGGACAACCAAAAACACACATCTTTGTGGAGATTGTTGATTTCGTGACGTCCTGTGACTGCAGCGCAGCCGCTTCCCTAAAGCCGAGCACAGCGCTATAATGGGCGTGCATTTGCTCTCTCGCTCTAGTCGCGTGCGCCCTACCGGGAGAAGAGCCCGTACGGCCCGTACAAGGACATTCCGCCCCATTTGACGTCACACAGACCCATACTCGAAAACACTTTTTTCGAAACTTATGAGAAACCGGAAGGAGTATTTTTGGAACAGAAATACTCCATCAAACGTCCAACATTTTTTAAACTTTGCCCATGTTCAGCATGAGAATCCACGTCTTTAACAGTGTAAAAATCTCAGCATGCATGAAACAGCATTTCACCCCCCCCTTTAAATACATTTTTAAGCCAATTCTCTCACTTACTCACTTTATATTTAGTAAGCCAAAGCCTCAATTCATCTCTCTTCAACTACAAAATCAGTTACACATTTAAGGGATGAATTCAAGGAATAAGACAAAAAGGTCTAACAACCCAAAGTTACAAAAAGGGTCTAGAAGAGTACAGACTACAACAGGGAGAAATAGTGAAAGCAAAGAATAGATGCGTTTTTAGGTTTATAAAGGGGCAAAAGCAGCAGGAAGGTTTTACCAATGCGATCAAGTCTGTCTGCTGCCACCGTCTCGAAGGCCCGTCTCATCATGGGATGCTCCTCCAGGACCTCGTTGAAACTGTCCACACTGAGGGAGTAAAGGCGACAGTACGTATCTGCTCGGACACTAGCTGTCCTCCTGCCACGTGTCAACAGACAGATCTCTGAGTGATGGAGAAAGACCATGAGGAGATTAGAAAGGGATCTATAGGACCACTCGACCAAGGGTGCGTTTCCTGAAGCCAATTTAGTTGTTACCAACACAATTCAGTGGAACTTACATTTACATTTACATTTATGCATTTGGCAGACGCTTTTATCCAAAGCGACTTACAGTGCCCTTATTACAGGGACAATCCCCCTGGAGCAACATGGAGTAAAGTGCCTTGCTCAAGGACACACTGGTGGTGACCGCTGGGATCGAACCAGCAACCTTCTGCGTATCAGTTCCATGGACCACCATCTCACAACTTGAGACTGTAGTTGGCTAGCAATGCTTTTGGGAAACGCACCCTAGATCAAGCCAATACATCCTTAAGACCTGGTACTGCTTAACTCTAACCCAGCTATCAGGAAATGTTCTCAGAACTTTGTTAGCTGGGAAAGCTCATTACAAACATCTGACATCAGCCGTAAACTCACCTCCAAAGTACGACCCATCACTAAGCTTGGTCTCCCTGTTTCCGCGAGTAAGTACGCTGACCCGTCCGTGCTGGATGAAATACATCTTCCGGCCAACGGTTCCCTCGCGAATGATGAAGTCGTTGGGCTGGAAGACCTCAAACTTCAGCTTTGTGAGGACTGCCGTTACGAAGTTTGGGTCAGCGTTAGCGAAGAGAGGCATGTTAGCCACCAGGTTACGGCAGTTGAAGCTAACAATTTCCTGTTAAGGTCACAAGTAGACGTTATTTAGCTGGTTAAAGCTTGTAGAATGCAACAACAACTCACACTTTCACACCAGGAGTTACTAGCACAATAATGCTGGTGTTTGAATATGAACTGAAAGAGTTCTGTGATATCTGCTTGTGTCCTAATACAGCGGTGTGGGCAACTTCAGTTGGGTAGTTGACAAATAACAATTAATCTTTATTCATCATCAATATTTTAGGCAACATATAATCACCTCCAGAGTTATGGTGCGTTCACACCAGACGCGAATAAAGCGAAAAAATCGCGTGTAGCTGGACGCTTGAACATTTTGAGTTTACTCGCTTCATTCGCGCATGATATTCGCTTCACAACAGACGTGAGTTCGCCTCATGGGAGGGGCTTCTGTCAGCGGCTCGTCTCGTTGTAAAATGGCTGCCATGGATTGTTTTAAAATACAGCGAATAAGCTCGATTTGCCGGCTTTAGCTAGCTTGTCTCAATAGGGTGAATTCAGGGGGATTGGGACACTTTTTCCAGGTCATCTCAATGGCAAAGAGTGTCCTAATCACCCTGAGCTCAAACTGAGTAAAGAGAGCTTTTTACAACTCCCCAGACTGTCCGACCTCCTCACTCACTTTCATCCAAGCAAGATCCTTTTTATTCCTGTTGCTATAAAATAGGCACAGCTCTGGGTATCCACATATGATTTGTCCTCATTATTGTCACTACTAGAGCAAGCTCCTGATTGGTTAACGTGGCGCGAATATCCGCCAAAGTTCAGATTTTTCAACTCACGCTCAAAAATCTGTCCACAGAATGTCTATTTGCGTCTTTGCATTGATTTCTGGTCCTCTTCGTTTAAGGGTCACACTTGGCTTCTTCTTGGTCAAAACTGACCGAAGCCTTAAAATCAATAATATTTTTGATTATTATTTAGAATTTTGATTGTTTTTTTTATGATACTATGCAATATTTATACAATTTTTATTAGCTATTTTTCCCCATTGAATATAATAAAAAAAATTCTAATATAATTTGTTATTATTATTATTTCAATTAAAAAGGAGACAAGGCATTCAAAAGCATAAAATGTTGCAGATTAGTGCCATCTGGTGGGAGTAAAAAAGAAAACCGGATGTAATACCCTGCTTTGACCACTAGGTTCCTATATAACTGGAACTTCCCCAGCTCGGACGAGATGAACTTTCCCTTCCAAGACACCTTTAAATCTCCCGCGGACCGACTAAGCTCCGGAAGAACCAAACGGATAGAGAGCTTCACCGCACGAACACTCTGAGAAACGCAACGCACGCATCTTGCTTTACACAACACAAAGAAACCATGCAAGTATCAATTCTATTCTAGCAAAATTTAGATGCGTTTTAAGATATTGTACCCCTGTTTAAGGTGATAATGATTCTTGCTGGCTCAAATGGTTACGTTTGGACCTGATCATTCCCTTCTTCCCTTCCTTTCTTCTCATCCTCTTTCTTTACTTTTCGTTATTCTGTATATACATGTATTCTTTATTTAGTCGTATGTAATCGTAGTAGCCTATCAATTATTAAAGCCATTGTATCCACGTTTGATTGTCATTGTTGTCGCTCACAAAACACGAGTCCCTTTAATGTCAGATCTAAACTACGAGCTCTTATAAGTATCTTTGAATGCTTTAATTAATATCATAGTTCGGAAAGTTTGTCCTTTGTGGCCAAAGGGATAAACTTCCCGAAAATTGGGTTAAAGACCTTGTGAGAGTTGTACTGCTCGTTCGTTACACGGAACGGACCAGAGGAATTAATAATCCACTCCTTAGAGGTTATTCTGTGATTATTTAATATAGATATATCCATAGTTAATTGCAATAAATTGTTGTTAACTATATATATATTGCATGAATACCCAGGTTAGGTATTCCCCTTTTTGGGTGATTTTGGATATTTATGATTCGATTATAACCTGTTATGATTCATCATAAATCCCTAAATATTAATACCCATAATTCCCTATTGAGCTAAATTTAATTTAATAATATATGTAACCCTAAAAATGGCTTATAAATTCTCTAGTGTTTTTAGACACAAACACTTATTTTTTATTAAGTTGTGGATTTGGATTTATACTTAGACATTCTCAAAGAGTACTTTTTGTCAAGGTTTAGATTTGTTTTTAATGTTGATTTGAAGTGTCAGTTTTTGCATTAATTTTTATTACATTCAAACCTGAGCAGAGAGGAGAACATTTTGAACACATAACATCAAAATTCAATAAAAATGTAACATAAATGAACAGGTATGTTTTATCACAGCACAATAGATCTTATTTTAACCTCTTATTTGAGAATTTTGGTTCAATTTTACCACATTGATACAGCCACACTAGTTCATTTGTATGGGTGTATTGTGTGTGTGTCTGTGAGTGTGTTTACATGAGTGTGTGTGTCTGTTTTGAACTCTTGATGTTTTAGAGTGTAACCTCTTCCTTGCTGTTTGTTTTTTTACTGCATTGTGGCTGAATTATTGAGTTTCACACATTTGCAAAAATGTGCTCTGTGTTATAGTCGCACTAGTTCATATATACAGTGAGGAAAATAAGTATTTGAACACCCTGATATTTTGCAAGTTCTCCCACTTGGAAATCATGGAGGGTCTGAAATTGTCATCGTAGGTGCATGTCCACTGTGAGAGACATAATCTAAAAAACAAATCCAGAAATCACAATGTATAATTTTTTAACTATTTATTTGTATGATTCAGCTTAAAATAAGTATTTGAACACCTGAGAAAACCAATGTTAATATTTGGTACCGTAGCCTTTGTTTGCGATTACAGAGGTCAAAGGTTTCCTGTAGTTGTTCAGCAGGTTTGCACTGCAGGAGGGATTTTGGCCCACTCCTCCACACAGATCTTCTCTAGATCAGTCAGGTTTCTGGCCTGTCGCTGAGAAACACGGAGTTTGAGCTCCTCCAAAGATTCTCTATTGGGTTTAGGTCTGGAGACTGGCTAGGCCACGCCAGAACCTTGATATGCTTCTTACAGAGCCACTCCTTGGTTCTCCTGGCTGTGTGCTTCGGGTCATTGTCATGTTGGAAGACCCAGCCTCGACCCATCTTCAATGCTCTAACTGAGGGAAGGAGGTTGTTCCCCAAAATCTGGCAATACATGGCCCCGGTCATCCTCTCCTTAATACAGTGCAGTCGCCCTGTCCCATGAGCAGAAAAACACCCCCAAAGCATGATGCCCCCCCCCCCCCCCCCATGCTTCACAGTAGGGATGGTGTTCTTGGGATGGTACTCATCATTCTTCTTCCTCCAAACACGTTTAGTGGAATTATGAGCAAAAGGTTCTATTTTGGTCTCATCTGACCACATGACTTTCTCCCATGACTCCTCTGGATCATCCAAATGGTCATTGGCAAACTTAAGACGGGCCTTGACATGTGCTGGTTTAAGCAGGGGAACCTTCCGTGCCATGCATGATTTCAAACCATGACGTCTTAGTGTATTACCAACAGTAACCTTGGAAACGGTGGTCCCAGCTCTTTTCAGGTCATTGACCAGCTCCTCCCGTGTAGTTCTGGGCTGATTTCTCACCTTTCTTAGGATCATTGAGACCCCACGAGGTGAGATCTTGCATGGAGCCCCAGTCCGAGGGAGATTGACAGTCATGTTTAGCTTCTTCCATTTTCTAATGATTGCTCCAACAGTGGAGCTTTTTTCACCAAGCTGCTTGGCAATTTCCCCGGAGCCCTTTCCAGCCTTGTGGAGGTGTACAATTTTGTCTCTAGTGTCTTTGGACAGCTCTTTGGTCTTGGCCATGTTAGTAGTTGGATTCTTACTGATTGTATGGGGTGGACAGGTGTCTTTATGCAGCTAACGACCTCAAACAGGGGCATCTAATTTAGGATAATAAATGGAGTGGAGGTGGACATTTTAAAGGCAGACTAACAGGTCTTTGAGGGTCAGAATTCTAGCTGATAGACAGGTGTTCAAATACTTATTTGCAGCTGTATCATACAAATAAATAGTTAAAAAATCATATATTGTGATTTCTGGATTTTTCTTTTTAGATTATGTCTCTCACAGTGGACATGCTCCTACGATGACAATTTCAGACCCTCCATGATTTCCAAGTGGGAGAACTTGCAAAATATCAGGGTGTTCAAATACTTATTTTCCTCACTGTATATATATGTGTGTATGGTGGGGGTGGGGGGTTGTGGTTGTGTCTATTTTGCACTCTTGATATTTTAGAGAGTCACCCCTACATTGCTGTGCACTTTTTTTCTGGATCATGGCTGATTTGTGGTTTGTATCACCAAAAGATTCCCTGAGGTTTTGCGTATTTCCCCTTCATTTCCTATGTCGGTCATTTTTGACTGCGAAGGAGACAAGTGTGACTATTTTTTTTCCGACCCTTTAACATAACCAAATCATCTCCATTATTGTTTTGTGTGTTCACATATCTAATGTGACAAAAAGTCACCAAGTGTCATCCCATTCTGATGAAGCAAAAAAAATAAAAAATTTCAAAACGTAAAATGTTTCTGCCATTTTGGACTGAAGAGGACCAGAGGGTTAACATGTAGATCACTCGTGCGAAACGCTTCATTAACGTCTGGTGTGAACGCACCATTAGGGTTTCAGTTAAAGGCACAATATGTAATGTTCGCCACTAGAGGTCGCATATACAAAACAGCTTGAAGACGCCTTGATTTCACAGAATCATGGGAGCTGTCGTCTTCACCTCTACAGCTGAAGAATCCAACAAGACAGAAAATCATATTCATGGAAGAGCTAATGCAGTGTTTCCCAATCCTGGTCCTGGAGAAACCCCAGCTCATTAGTAAAGACTCCAAGACAGGAGTATTCAAACTCGGGCCACTGTCCTGCAGAGTTTAGCTTCGATTTGCCTCAACACGCCTGCCTAAAAGCTTCTAGTATCCTTAGTGAGACCGTGATTAGCTGGTTCAGGTGTGTTTAACTGGGGTTGGAGCTAAACTTTGCAGTGGCCTGGACAAATCAATGTGTCAGATTAGAGAGAGACATCAAAAAAGTGCAGTGAGCTAATGTATTAAAACATGATACCACAGGGAGAGAAATCACTCAGATTTAATTAAAAATATATTCATTTGTGTTCTGAAAATGAATGAATGTCTTACGGTTTTGGAACGACATGAAGGGGAGTAAATGTTTGGGTGAACTATCCCTTTAAAGGCACAGTGTGTAATTTCTCGTATCTTACTCAACTCAAAGGCGTGTCTTGAATCTTGAGTGGGCGGAGCTTTTTAATCCAGAAATCAGTGTTAATTTCGTTGACGTCAACGACCTTTTTTCACTGATGAGAACGAGACGATAACTAAATCAAAACTAGTGTTGAAAGACAAAAACTATGAGGAAAGTCATTTTGGTCAACAAATAAAAGCGAGAGGAGAATGTTAGTGAGGGGCGATTAGGGCAGAGATGGGGTCAGAACTGATGTCCTGTGTCACAGATGAGCTCATTTGATCTGATGTAACCGCTGGAGAACACACGGCCTACAGGCTCACACACCCCCAATCCAGCTCCAGAGCGGCTCACACACCCCCAATCCAGCTCCAGAGCGGCTCAATCACCCCCAATCCAGCTCCAGAGCGGCTCAATCACTCACACACACTCATGCCAGGCCAGTGTTTATGAACTAATGCTGATGAATAATGACTTTACCATGTTTATATGGGAATGTGTTTTAGACGGTTGTAATGACGCATATTTGATCTCCTCATCTGAACTAGAATGAGCTCCTGCAACTGCAATAGTAAGGCATTTCAAAATAAGAGTCCCGCTGTATTTCCAGCTGGTTTATCATTAAAGTCACGCATTATATATTCGTTTTTGCTTACAATAAACTATATTTAATTTCATTCCCATTTAATTCACAGTCAGGAGGAAAGAGCAGTATTTGACACATATTCAATAAAGTATCAGGGTTATAATAGTTCACCAAAACCATTAAAAAATCTTCATTACTTGAAATTAATAAATAAATAAACTTATTTGAAGCTTCAGCTTAACCTGATATGGCCTGCTAGCTAAAACAGAAATACACAGTTATAAAAACTATACAGATGTTTTTAAAGTGAATTGAGCTCTTTCGTGTATTTTTAATGTCAAAAACAAAATGATGTCAAAATGTCAGTTCAAGTGTCAGTCGGTCATGTGATGCTTAAATACTTAATGTGTTACAATTGAACTAAACTCATTAGATTTTAGGAGACTAAAACTAAAAACAATTCCGGCGACTAAAACTAAATCAAAATTTGCTGTCAAAATGATATCTTACATATTGTGCCTTTAACAAATTTGACAAAAATTGCATTTATAATAATTATTTACATAAGATTTTTGTTTTAGATTTGAACTCTTTCCCTGCCATTGATGGAATTGACTCTCTGTACATATGAAACGTCCGAGAGTCTGGTAGTTTATTTTAAAAAGAGTTAAATGTCAAGTCAGCTTTAGAATATTAATACAATATTGCTGACTATTATCAGCACTGTTATATTTACACCCTGTGGAATCTCATATAAAATAGAAAGCAAAAGCCGCTGAAACTGGAGCGGTCAGTGCAGACGAACCTCCTTCAACGGGTCGCTCAGCTCGCCCAGAATGTTGTCCTCATCGAACATCTTGCCCTGGTATCGATGCTCGTAATACTCGTGGATTTTCTGCCTGACGTCTGATGGAAGCTTGTGGAACGACATGTACTGCTCCACCTGCTTATACTGGAGACAGACAGGGGGCGCTGCGTCAGACAGACTCCAGCATCACCTGAGACTCGCTGTAGCTTTTGAACTGATTATACGATCAAAACGATGAACAGTCCCATAGAGGGGGTCAAAACTTTCACACAATAACTCTAATAGAGCGTCATGTATCTATCACTAGCAAAGCCTAGCAACTAGCTTAGGACATGCTAGCAGCATACTT
>CM042252.1:54052461-54062461 GCA_023566225.1 Romanogobio albipinnatus | reverse complement strand
ACTCAGCATGTCCCGAACCGCGACTCAACATGTCCCGAACCATGACTCAACATGTCCCGAACCGATACTCAACATGTCCCGAACCATGACTCAACATGTCCCGAACCATGACTCAACATGTCCCGAACCATGACTCAACATGTCCCGAACCATGACTCAACATGTCCCGAACGATACTCAGCATGTCCCGAACCATGACTCAACATGTCCCGAACCATGACTCAACATGTCCCGAACCGATACTCAACATGTCCCGAACCATGACTCAACATGTCCCGAACAATACTCAACATGTCCCGAACCGCGAGTCAACATGTCCCGAACCGCGACTCAACATGTCCCGAACCGCGACTCAACATGTCCCGAACCATGACTCAACATGTCCCCAACCATGACTCAACATGTCCCGAACCGATACTCAACATGTCCCGAACCGTGACTCAACATGTCCCGAACCGCGACTCAACATGTCCCGAACCGATACTCAACATGTCCCGAACCGATACTCAACATGTCCCGAACCATGACTCAACATGTCCCGAACGATACTCAACATGTCCCGAACCGCGAGTCAACATGTCCCGAACCGCGACTCAACATGTCCCGAACCATGACTCAACATGTCCCGAACCGATACTCAACATGTCCCGAACCGTGACTCAACATGTCCCGAACCGCGACTCAACATGTCCCGAACCGATACTCAACATGTCCCGAACCACGACTCAACATGTCCCGAACCATGACTCAACATGTCCCGAACGATACTCAACATGTCCCGAACCGCGACTCAACATGTCCCGAACGATACTCAACATGTCCCGAACCGCGACTCAACATGTCCCGAACGATACTCAACATGTCCCGAACCGATACTCAACATGTCCCGAACCGCGACTCAACATGTCCCGAACCGATACTCAACATGTCCCGAACCATGACTCAACATGTCCCGAACCGATACTCAACATGTACCGAACCATGACTCAACATGTCCCGAACAGAGACTCAACATGTCCCGAACCGTGACTCAACATGTCCCGAACCGTGACTCAACATGTCCCGAACCGTGACTCAACATGTCCCGAACCATGACTCAACATGTCCCGAACCGATACTCAACATGTCCCGAACCGAGTAACAGCCCAACACCTACAAAAAAGACCCGGGGTGCAAAATCTGAAAACCAACAGGAAGTGACATATTTAGAATTTTCTCTGCAAATTGAATTGTTTTGTCATTTCCAGTCCTCATACTTTAACAAACTCCTCCTACAGTTTTAATCAGATCATCATCAAATTTGGTAGGTGTAATCAAAAGGCCTTGGCGATGTTAAATTGTGAAGATCTTAGTTTTCCCTGAAGGGCGTGTCCGGGGCGGACTGGCAAAGTTTGATGTTTCGTCATGAAACAGGAAGCTGTTGTAAGTCAGGCATCTGCCCCACATGTTTGAGTCCTGACCATAGACTGTAAAAAAAATATGGGCATAGTGTCCGTGACATCACCCATAGGATTCTGAAGAGAGTTTTGAAGCGTAAAGTCGGGTCGAGCTCAAATGTCGCCATCTTGTCACCGCGCGTCACTCCTGGATTACAGAAAATGGGCAAAGAGGGCAACAGATAGCAGACAAACGGCAATCCACCTGTCACTCAAAGTGGCCACGCCCTTAATTATGCAGAACTTTAAGGCTTTATATAATGTAAACGAATGAGTTATAAAAACATTCAGTCGTCATGAAGCGCAACATTAGCCGTACAGACCAAAAGCACAGTTTGTCCCAGACTGTAAACATGTGTTCTTCTGCTGTAAAGTTGGGCATTTTAACATGAGCTCAGGGAGATTCTGCTCCTTCTGGAGTCTGTCTCTAGTGGCCAGACGATGAACTGCAGTTTAAGGCACTTCAGTATCGGCTTCAAGAGAAACTGCGGGAAGGTGTTCCTGACCTAAAAACATCTACGTGGCAATATTCAGTTATAGTCAAAGCGCCACCTGCTGGCAACAGGAAGAGTGGCACATCAAAGTGACTTTGCCATATTTCTATATTTACTCACTTAAATGCATGTCTGTTCACTGTTCAGGTGACGGTGGCCCCGGGTGCGAGGGCCCTTTCATTGCAATTATAACTTGTAACTTGTATAAATTATAACTTGTTATAATTTGGCTTCCAGCTATTGTGAGGACTCGGCATGTCCCCAGCACTGATCGTGAGCCTCACCTCCTCCCACTGGTGGATGTACCGTATGAGTCGGGACAGACGCAGCAGGCGCAGCAGACTCAGGATCTTAGTGAATCGAACGATCCGCAGTGCTCGAGCCGTCCGGTACACCTGCGGGAAAGACACATTTACACCATTACATCTGCATTGGGTTCCTGACCAGTTTATCCTGGATAAAGCTCAGGTTTAAAAGACTCAGTGATCTGATGTGAATAATGACTCTGTTGTGTTTTAGAATGTGAAAGCGTCTCAGGTGTGATGACGTTTCCTCAGTGATTCTGTTATTCTCCTGTTTATCTGTGAAGCTGCTGTGACACATCTGTGCTGGAGGAAGCTGAGTTGAGTATGGTTCACCCAAAAATGACCATTCTGTCATCATTCACTCGCCCTCACGTCATTCAAACCTGTGTGAGT
Organism: Romanogobio albipinnatus; assembly: GCA_023566225.1. Classification (NCBI taxonomy): domain Eukaryota; kingdom Metazoa; phylum Chordata; class Actinopteri; order Cypriniformes; family Gobionidae; genus Romanogobio; species Romanogobio albipinnatus. The sequence goes on along the minus strand of CM042252.1, from coordinate 54,059,833 downwards.
TTCTTACAGGGCTTAAAAACGAAAAAAAATATCAATCGGTTCACTCCGAGCAGAATCGATATTATAGCGTTTCGGTTTTTGCGTTCCTCAATAAACATTACTGTTCCGAAAACGGTTTGATATGAAAAAATACCGGTTAATAACGTTATTTTAATTAAGCCTATACTTTAAACAAATATGTATACATTTTAAACAAATATGTATAAATAGACTTATTTTCACTCAATAATAATATAACACATGGTAATTAAACTTGAATATTTATTTAATAACATTTTTAAAACCAGAAATACATGCATTAATTACAAGGCATAAACAGCGGACCTGTTTTAATGGAACGTTAGACAATCGAAAGTGGCCTCTAATGCCGAATTATTTTCAGAAGAGTGATAACATTCTTTGTACATAACTTTTTTTCAACACGACTTGTTTAAAAAAATGCATGAATAAAGAATAAATAAACTGGATAACCATTGCTCTTTTAATGCACCGTCAACTGCTAATTTCAAAGCAAACACTGCGCAACACGTTCTTGCATCACATAATCAAATTCAGTCAGCTAATAAAGCTTGCATTTAATGCAATATAACATACCATTTAATACGAAGCATCAACCGTCTATATAGAAAACATTGACCTGTCCTGTATTGGCAATCTGAAAGACTATAGGAAAAATGTTTGATAGATGCTATAGCCTACTTGGATAGGCTTAAACGGAATCCATAAACTATCCTAAATCAGTCTATTTGAGCTTAAAGTCCGTACTGCTTATTTAAACGTTCGAAAAGAATGTCCTCCAATACCTGCACATTCATTGTAGACCTCAGCGGGGAAAGAAATGTACTTGAGGCATGAAAATGCGCGCTCACACTGACTTGCGTTACCGGTAGATTCATAGATGATGGTGCGCGGGCATTTCACTCACGCTTGATCCGTCAACGTCACATGCTGTACTACTCATTTCATGATTGGTCACTGCCAAATTAAAATATTAAAGAGAACGATAAAATAACGTTATTAACCGGTTAATGGTCATTTCAAATGAACGTTTCTGTTCAGAACGATTCAAATTGATTTTGATTTCGTTTCCGTTTTTGTTCCTCTTAAAATTTCGTTCGTTTCCGGTTTTCGTTTTCGTTCCTTGAACCGGTTCAGAGCCCTGGTTTCTTATGAAAGCTTGTTTCCGCCACAGAATAAAAAATAAAAAGGTAATTGTGATGTTTATCTCTCAATTCTATATCTCTGTTTGTGGTAACACTTTATTGGATTTTGAACATTCTGTTGACTTTTCAACAACATGTCAAATTATTCTATCCTTAACCCTACCAGTCTACTAATACTCTACTAACACTCTATTGACTCAACGTTACTTATAGTCAACAGAATGTGTTAAAGGGACCACCAAAATAAAGCGAAACCAAGTTTAAAAGTTTACATCCAAACCTATTCAGGGACAGACGTTAAGGTGGTTTAGATCGTCACCATTTTGTCTATTTAATCGGGGAATTATCCAAGTTAACGTCAGTAAACTATGGAGTGCCTCAAGGCTCTATGTTAGGCCCTCTGCTATATACACCGATCAGGCATAACATTATGACTGGTGAAGTGAGTAACACTGATGATCTGTTAGTGGGTGGGGTATATTAGGCAGCAAGTGAACATGTTGTCCTCAGAGTTGATGTGTCAGAAGCAGGAGAAATGGGCAAGCGTGAGGATTTGAGCGAGTTTGACAAGGGCCAGATTGTGACGGCTAGACGACTGGGTCAGAGCATCTCCAGAACTGCAGCTCTTGTGGGGTGTTCCCGGTCTGCAGTGGTCAGTCTCTATCAAAAGTGCTCCAAGGAAGGACCAGTGGAGAACCGGCCACAGGGTCATGGGCGGCCGAGGCTCATTGATATAGCCGTTGACCAGTCAGGGTGCCCATGTGGTCATAATGTTATGCCTGATCGGTGTATACTGACACGTGGTAATATTATTAGAAAACATGGAATTAGTTTCCATTCTTATGTCGATTATACTTAGTTAAATATCTCATCACGACCAGATAAAATCTCAAAATATTTGATATTGTAGATTTAAGTAGCGAATAAGAATCGCTAAAATTATTGAATATATTTTGAGACAAAGGTCTTTTTAATGATTTAAGGAAATTAAAGCAGGTCTTTCAATAACGTAAGAATATGTAAAAGTATGGGGTAAAAGGCACCATATCTGGCTGACTTTTCCATTTGTTATGACATGGTTCGATTCAGACTGTAAATATATATATTAAGCTATATAAGATTATGACCATATTTATAATGAAACCATCATACGATATTAATGATGGTTTTAGGCTAGATTATTGTAATGCTCTACTGGGTGGTTGCCCTGCTCGCTTAATAAATAAACTCCAGCTGGTCCAAAACCAGCAGCTCCAGTTCTTACTGGAACCAGGAAGTGTGACCATATTAGCCCAGTTCTGTCAACACTGCACTGGCTGCCTATTAAACAATTATTTAATATTATTAAAAACATATTATTTTAGCTGAAGTATTTCAGACTTTTGTCCCGTGTGTCTGCGAGGGCCACCCCATACATTTATACGATTTTTAAACAAAATAAACCACTTTTATCAAATCTGTTGCTCTATAAATGTTCAATACAAACACACTCAGTTTCCCAAAATATCTTCTTTTGTGATTGACAGAAGAGAGTCACACAGGTTTGACTGACACGAGGGCGAGTAAATGACTGAACTGTCTCTTAATTAAAGAACAGATTTCTGAATGAACTGAAGTTTGATGCGAGACAGACAGACTTGATTGCTCTACCTCCGAGTCCAGTCGAGCCTCCAGGTCCACCATCAGGAAGATATAATCCACCGGGATGGAAGACACGAAGTCCACGAGGAACCAGCTCTTCAGGTAGCGCTGGCGGATGGCCTTCGGGTCCAGCAGGATCTCGGTACTGTCCTCTTTCACGATCCCGGTACGGAAGTTCAGCACCAGGTCCACCAGGAAGAGTGTGTCTGACACCACGTTGAAGATGATCCATGGAGGCGTGTTCTCGTCCTTGAAGAACGTGATTCCCACCGGGAGGATGATGAGGTTTCCCACCATCAGCATCAGCATGAGGAGATCCCAATAAAACCTGCAGACAGACAGGGGAAACAAGACTGAGGAAGAACATCAGGTTTTGACAGTGTGTGTGTGTGTGTGTGTGTATTCGGACACATTAACAGTCCACCTTTTAACTGTCACCGCCCTGCTGGCGGGACACCTGGCACTCTTTTTTTGATCGCCTTTTTTCCGTATCATATATTTGAGTAATTATCATAAATTGGGTCTCATTGGAAAGCTTACGAACTCAAAATTCATCCTGTGAAAACCGTTTTGAAATTGGAAGTTGCGTTACCATGGAAATGGGACTTTAAATTCTTCTAGCGGGCTCCTCCCCCTAGTGGGCGGTGTCTTGTTTCATATTTCAACATTTATTTGAACTACTTTATAATCAAAATCTTTTCTAATCTTGACAAAACACATATCGTCGGAAAGGTCTGAGTCTCAAGGGTCCATATTTGGTGACCGTTTTGTGATGGAAGTGACATTTGGACAGACATTTACAGGAAAATGCATTAAAAAAACAATCAATGGAATGTGAATGACACCCGGTGGCTGTGTTTGGTACAGCGCCTAAACAAATCTCATGGGGACTTCAATTTTTGTGATATCAACTTCAAATTTGGAACACAACTTGGCTCTTGACACATGGCTTTGATTTTATAGTAATTTTAGATTAAAACATTTCTGTAAAATACATATTTTATATAAAATAAAAAATATTTAGTACAGTATTTTTTATAATACAGTAAATTTAGACTTCCATAACTTTTTCATACTTTCATATTCTGAATTGCTTTCACTTCAGCAATAATCTGCCGAGTGTTTGCTTTAAAACAAGACCAAACTCTATAGGTCTATATTCCAAAGCATTCTGGAATTACAGCCCTTTAAGTTTGGATAGGGCATTTTCATGTGTATTCATGTGACAGTTAAGGGGTTAAATCAAGATACATTTACTGGAGAAGAAAAACATCTTGTTTTCTGAAAATATTACCAAAATTAAGCAGGTTTAAGAAAAATAAACCTCATTTAAAGTGAATCGCTTCACAAACAAGAGCAAATGTAGGGCGGGGCTTGAGTGTGTCTGTGGGGAATTGATTGGATGGTTGTGGTTTGCTATTGGTGGATCTCATGTGAGTGACAGGTGGCCCCGCCCTCGTCATCAGAGAAGAGATGAAGTTATTCTGACTCAATGATAAATGTCAGTTTTGATTTCATGCTAAGTTTAATCAAAAGAAGCAGCTCCTCAGCGAGCATGTGATCGGACGCAGCTGTAGGATCTCATGTTTCAGTCTCTGATTATCTCTGTCTGCGGTTATGAGATCAATATTATTGATCATCTCCCTATGAGAGATGCAGAGCTGCATGGAGAGATAATACAGTAATGCAAGAGTCCAGCGGCGCATCAGAACTCATCTGTGTGTCCTGCTAGCGTAAAGGAGAACGCAGAATACAGACGCTCAAGCATCGTGATGGAGAAACTGGGACACTGGAGCAGGTCTGAGGCTCGGCGTCTCACACACACACACACACATACACACACACACAGACACACACACACACACACACACACACACACACACAGGTGTGTGATCCATCAGTAATAATCTGCAGCAGTTTCCCATCAGCCCCTCGTTTTTTTATTCATAGTCTCAGTTTAGCGTAATTGAAATCGTACCTGATTGAATTATGCATTATGCATACATTGGATGAATAATGCATGACATTATGAATATTTGATCCATGCTCATTTCTGACAGCAGACTGACTAATTGTGCTCATATGCATATTCAGATGTCGTGATACTAGAGAACTGGCAAAGCATTTGAAATATTCTCATAAACCTCAAGCACTTTTCAGTACCATTAAAGGTGCAGTGTGTAATTATTCAGAACAAAGGCGTGTCTTGACTCTTGAGTGGGCGGAGCTTTTATTCTGCCGCGAGCGCTTCCGCTTCTTCCGTTCATGCGTGTGTTTGATCATATCACACACGTGAGTGTGTTAAAGTGATGATACTATGAGGCACTTGTTCACTCTGCAGTGAGCGAGATCATATGAGGCGGGTAAATCAACAAGAGCAGATTTACACAATCAGACTAACTGTGTTGAGCTGGAGAACAATGAGGAGTTTCTGTCCATCAATGATCCAAACAGTGTCTAATAACACACATCAGATATTAAAGCGCCGCTAGTGTTGCCATGGTTACCACACAATAACACCGGAGACGGGGATGATGTCACTGATGGGCGGCGCACACACACGGGCCGTGTCCTGGCTTATTAAACATTCTTGGGAACATTTGGGATAATGCACTAATATATAACACTGATCTAGTGGATTATGGGTATTTTAATCCTGAAATCTTACATATTGTGCCTTTAATGCTACACTATATGTTCCCATCTGTCTTCAGATACCACACTTTTTGTGGATAAGATCCCCTGCTCCGATGTTTTTAAACAGAAAACCTCTTCCTTTTTTGAAAGATGTTAATTGAACCCATCCTCCTGTCCCACAGATGCAGTCCCTCAAGAGATTTAAACTATTGGGCCTAAAATCCAAGAAATGTTTATTTGTGCTTTCCCACTGGATTTTAAACTTGCGGTGTTTCAACCATTGATAAAAAAATCGAATTAGGACATTATGGTTAGTCTAATTTCCTGTTTCTTTCTAAAATATGGGAGAAAGTTCTATGGATAGAGCTGCAATCCTTTTCAGATGAAACGCACTGAAATGGCACTTTTAAAAGATTTGCATGATCTCAGGAGATTCTCATGCTTTTAGACCCGACAGCTGCACTACACATAGTCGATCTCAATATCCCGATCTCCCGGTTGGAGCATTGTGTTGGTATGGAAGGCATTGCCCTGGAGTGCTTTAGGCGCCACTTCCTCGTGGAGTCCCTCAGGGCTCTATTCTTGGCCCAATGCCGTTTTCCCGGTACATGCTCCCATTAGGGAACATTTTTTAGGAAGAATGGCATTTCATTTCATTGTTATGCAGACGACACACCTTTAAAACTATTGTTGGAGTGCCTCAAGGATATTAAAGCTGAGATGGCCCTAAATGTTTTACATTTTAATGAGAGTTAAACTGAAATTATGATTTTTGGCCCAAATAGTGCTCACAAGGCCCCTAACACACACTATATGGCCAAAAGTGTTGTGACGCACATGAGCTTTAATGCCATCCCATACTTAATCCGTAGGGGTTTAATATGGAGTCGCTCTAACAGCTTCAGCTCTTCTTTCCTCAAGGGTTAGGAGTGTGTTTATGGGGATTCTTCTAGAAGCGCATTTGTGATGTTGGACGAGAAGGCCTGGCTCTCAGTCTCCGCTCTAATTAATCCCAAAGGTGTTCTATCGGGTTGAGGTCAGGACTCTGTGCAGGCCAGTCCAGTTCCTCCACACCAAACTCCTCATCCATGTCTTTATGGAGCGATGCTTTGAGCACTGGAGCGCAGGCATGCTGGGACAGGAAGGGGCCGTCCCCAAACTGATCCCACAAAGATGGGAACAGGAAATTGTCCGAAATGTCTTGGTGAAGCATTAACATTTACATTTATGCATTTAGCAGATGCTTTTATCCAAAGCAACTTACAACTTGGGAGTACAGGAAGCGATTGGTCATGAAGAGTCGAGTAAGCGCAACAAGTGCCTGAAAAACTGAGACCGTGTACATTGCTCAGTGTAGCACAGGCTAGAGTAGGGAATCAACTGTCAGAATGGGAAAGAAAGGGGATTTAAGCAATTTTGAGCGTGGCATGGTTGTTGGTGCCAGACGGGCCGGTCTGAGTATTTCACAATCTGCTCAGTTACTGGGATTTTCACGCACAACCATTTCTAGGGTTTACAAAGAATGGTGTGAAAAGGGAAACACATCCAGTATGGGGCCGTCCTGTGGGCCAAAATGCCTTGTTGATGCTAGAGGTCAGAGGTCAGAATGGGCCGACTGATTCAAGCTGATAGAAGAGCAACTTTGACTGAAATAACCACTCGTTACAACCGAGGTATGCAGCAAAGCATTTGTGAAGCCACAACACGCACAACCTTGAGGCGGATGGGCTACAACAGCAGAAGACCCCACCGGGTACCACTCATCTCCACTACAAATAGGAAAAAGAGGCTACAATTTGCACCAGCTCACCAAAATTGGGCAGTTGAAGACTGGAAAAATGTTGCCTGGTCTGATGAGTCTGGATTTCTGTTGAGACATTCAGATGGTAGAGTCAGAATTTGGCGTAAACAGAATGAGAACATGGATCCAT